>QKMV01000510.1:0-21964 GCA_003287335.1 Lednia tumana
TATTTTTGAAGTGATTTTAATATTCTTAAAAATATTACTAGCCGTGTAATTGGCTTTAAAAGTTTATTCCTTGTCAACGTTGAAAATTTTGTTTTTTTTCTAGATTGTTAGTGGGTTCTGCTTTTTTACAAAAAAAAATCGTTCGATTTGTGATTTTTTACGAACACAAGTCTTAACCCATTTTTAAGCGGAGGTTCTGTCACGACGATAAACTAATGTTTAGTAGAGCAAAGCCGTGCTTCATGTAATCACTCAAAGGTGTATGGCGTACGGCTTAAAATAACTCAAATCGTAGATGTTCCATAGATTATTCAACTTAGAAGTAGACGTTATAAAACGAGGATTAATACACAAAATATAAATATAATTTGTTTGAATTTCTGATTAAAATTCACTTCTGATATCTGATGTGCTCACATCTGATTCAGTACGTGTATGATTGTCTATTGATGTTTACATGGCACACATCTTAAATTGCATCATTTCAGTGCATAGATAATCGCTGCACGTCTTTTCAATGCCGTATTTAAACGTTTAAAAGTAGAAAACTGGGACGTTTGAACGTTTCACGTTTACTGAATAGCCTAACCGTTTTCCTGCCTACGTTGACTTGCCTTGATGTGAGTCATGCGGTAGGTGATAAGGCGAGGCTGCTTGGAAGCCAGCCTGCGCAGTTGACTTGACGTCAGCTCAAACTCTTTCTGGAAGTGAAACAGCCTGCGCTCTAGACGAGCCGTGCTGGAAATGCACAGACAATTTCAGAAATAAATGTTGGAAAAACTCCTGAAAAATGGTGACAATGGATTAATTTGCTGCATTTTGGCAGGTACCACTGTGTAGAGCAGACATAAACAGACAAAAAATAGCAGCTGAAAGTGCCATATGAGTTGAATATAGGTGCTTAGCTCACTCGCTCGATTACCAAATGTTTAAATGCGACCACCAGTTTGAGGTCCAGCTTGAAAACTTTTTTTTCTAGTCTATAAATCGTTGTTAAACGATGGTTTCCAGAGCCATGATTATTTATTGGTTCACAGTTTTCTTTGGTTGTGCAACCGAATAAAACTGTGAACCAATAGAAATCATTGTCAGACATATCTGTTATAATTTTACTCCACAGTTAAATGATTATAGTTTACACCTTTAAGTGTTTAAAGTGTGTAATATTTAAATACTACCGAGTTATTAATAAACCAGAGTAAAGATGCTAAATGTATAGCACTTAATAAGAGAAAACTGAAATTATTACTTTTTTGAGACTCATATCTCCTGACTAATTTCAGCACTATAGTTTTTAAAAAACGTTGGCAGTTTAGTTTCAGTTAAGTTTTCAGCATTTTAACCCAGTTATTAACAGTTTTTTTAAAAACTGAAATTGTTTACCAAAACCAGGATTCAAACATGGATCATCTGCATTGACGGTGCAGCTATATTTATCGCTATGCTAGCAAGGAGAAGAATCTAAACTATGTCAAGATACGTTAGCTATGTAGTAGAGCTCCAAAATCTGGTTATTTACCTGAACATGAGCCAGTGAGGATTGAGCTGCACAATTCGAGCAATGGCATCAGTGGTGAACTGCTTGGACATCAAAAAGTTGACTCTCACTTGCAGGTCGTCCAGGCTCTCCTTGAAGATGAGCGGATTGGACGTGAGGAAAGGACCCAACTCGCTGGCAGGTATGCCAATGTCATGCAAAAACCTGAAATGCCAATACAAACACAAATTGGCTCTTGAGCCTTGACAACAGAATATGAATTTAATGTTTGGCTCATTGTGGTCTGAAGGAAGATTTGAGAAGTAGGCACAACCATTTACAAAAATAATTCCATTTACAGAGATTTTTCTTCCAGGGTGGTCATGGAGGAATAAGTTATTTTTTGGGGAAATAAACATTTGCATTGATAATTGGGCATAGTGTTCGGCATCACCAACTCACGTTAGATGGCTCCTCATATCTCGTTCAAAGTCCAGCCCCAAGACAAACTTGGAGATCCCTTTTTTCTTTTCCCATCGATGTAAGTCCACTCCCAGTTTCACCATCTCCTGCAGCATCGGCGACTTGTTGATGTACGCGGCGAGATTGAACGACGGAGGGAAGTTTGACCCAAAGTCTGATACATCCTCGTCACAAGGGCCTATCACAGACTGTGAGACTATTTTGAGCTCTTCGAGTGCAGTACCTCTTGTTGCTTCATGAGGCAGTGACGATAGCATTCGTATGTGATTGTAGGATCTGATTTGAACTGATTGAAACAACCGATTGCTTGGCAAAACTTGGCAAAAACTGTTGACAGTACATTTTGGCAAAACCCTTTGCAACAAAAAACTCAGAACCTTCTTCATGCTGTGAGCTGTAGAGACTCTAGATCACTTCAATGAAATACAAAGATATTTTAACCACCGGCCAGTGATATATCTACACGCCCATAGCTCTTTACAGAATATAAAACGGATTCGAAGAGTAGGTAGGTACTATAAAGTTGACACGAATAATACCAATGCGAGTTTATACTTATTGCCTTTTACTCAAAAAAAGAACTACCAAACAGGTGCCTCAAATAAGCTGTCACGATTCCGAAGCATGAGCAAAACTTTGAGGTTAGAGTGGTTAGGTGGTGTCTCATTTGGCGCTCAGCGCCGTATTCGAATAAAATAATTTCGATTATGGTTGAGCAGTACCAACCCGAAGGGTTGATATATTCTACAATCTTTGAGCAATACCATAGAATAAACAAGGCATTACCCTGTTTCTTTTCCTATGGCACTACCTTAATTTTTTCAAACAGTTGTAAACTGATCGAGCGAGCGACGCATCGTTTACACGCAAGTCATACGAAACTTTCTAATTTTTTGTGGAATTATGGAAAAGGGGTTACGCCAGGTGAAGGAGACTATGAAAGCTGAAGTTTGAAATATGGACGCACTTATTCACAATACAATTCAAACTGTGCAAGAGTAGTAAATACTAAAAAAATTAGATGCAAGTCTAAAATCGCTCTTCAATGCGAAGACTACAGCATTTCCTACGGAGTAGGTACTAAAGGAGTTTTTTATGGCAATAAAAATTGGTGCACAAATAATTCATTTGGTTGGTGATTTATTTCAGTAAGGCTATGTAGTTTCAAAAAGTATGCTCATCTACCTTTCTAGTTATTATGATAATATGAAGACATTTTAAAATTTTGATCAGCCAAGCCAACATTTGTACATTATTGCATGCGGATTGATGCTTCAAACAATTCTTGCCGAGGTGCATGAACTCGGTCTTGGAATAAAGATAATTTTCTAGATTAATAACTACAAAATTACTACATTGCTAGACTACCTATCTTCAATTATATTTACAACTGCTTATAGAACAGGGAGAATATTACATTTAAAAATAACTACATATTAAAATAGTATGACCGCCAGTCAGGTTATTGGACATTTTTACAACGATTCAAGCTAGATACATTGACCAAGAGAATGAAGTCGCTTACAATTATCACAGAACAGAAACAGTGGGCTGTTGATCTACTTGGATAATTGGACTTGCCAGAAATTCTGACTAGAGCCTTGAGCTTCACCGTGATTTCGGCTCGAGATGTTTGCTCAAATTGTTTCGGTGCAATTAAAAAATACGGCTTGTACCTCCAAAAGTTAACAACCAACAGCACAGTTGTTTGCAAAGAAAAGATCAACAGTTTAAAAATATGTGCTAAATAATAAATAAACGCAGCTGGAAAATTTGAAAAAATCCAATTCGCGAAAGAATCGCCCTCAGTTTCGAAGTGGACCTTTCGAGAATCGCATCTTTGCAAAATTGTGCTACCATCTTAAGATAAGTACAGAAGAGAATCAATAAAATGTACTGTAACTTCGATAAATAATACGTTAGATCCGATGAAAGATAGTGCCTAATAGGTACCTACCCCAAGTACCTCAAGGCTGTTTTATATTTTTTAAGAACTACATCAAGGGCTAGTAAAGCCAAGCATACACTAACCTAAAAGATTGCCCAGGAGCTCATTAGTAGATATTTGGCCAAAACAATTTTAAGAGTGTTCGAATCCAATTTAGTTAATATCAAAGAATGGTAAAATCAAGCTATGGAGATCATTTTATAGAACATTGACATCTAAAATAAACGATTAAAGTATAAAACAATTTTACAGAGAAATGAAAAAGATCAGTACAACTAAACTGAAACCCTTTGTCCAAAAGCTTCTAAAAGACGAAGAAGGTTAAGAAAGAATCCTTGTCAAGGTTAAGAAAGAATGAATTAATCTCAAAAGAGCAGAGCGTCGATCGGGTAGCAAATCACCGCCAGTTGTGCGCACGTTCCTTGATCCCTTCGTGCATTTCACGGAACACTTCTTTCACCTTCCGCCCTACCGCCAGCACGCGTTCGGGGAAAATCTTGTCGGTCCACTTCCTGCGCGCAGACTTTGGCTTGTCGCTGCGATGAGACTGTCTAGCGGCCGCGCGATCAAACACCCAGTCGCTTTGGCTGGCGGTGGACCGCGAGGCTTGCCGTCCCCGGCCCATTTCCAGCACCCAGGACACGTTCTCTGGCTTCCTGCCGTCGCACGCTTCGTGCCGGAGCCCGCTGTCGCCTTTGGGCTTGTGGGAGCGCTTGGAGGACGTGGGCTCGGTGGAGCACGGCTCTGGTTCGCCACGCTGCCGCTTACGAGCGTCTTTCTCGCAGCGGCCTCCTTGCTTGGGGCCAGGACGGTGCTCTTTCGTGTAGCTGGCATTCTTGACGTGGTCTTGGCTCTTTTTCACGTTTCCATTCCCATTCTTCCAGAGTTTCTTAGGAGACTTCTTCGTTTCTGTCTCCTCGTCTGCTAGCCTTTTCTCTGATTTCTCGTTTTCTTTTTTCAAACGCTTGTCTGTTTTTTCATGCTTGGAAGGTTTGATGGTTTTCCCATGTTTCTGAAACTTCCCTTCTTCAATGTCATCTTTAGCCAGCATCTTCTTGTTTTCTTTCGTCCATGGTTTATTATTCTCGGCAGGTTTAGCAGACTCTATCTTTCCAACGAACTCATTGACAGACTTCTCTTCATTTCTGCTTTCGTTCTTCAAGTGTTTTTCTGACTTTTCAGCTTTGGAAGAATCTCTCCTGTCATCAATCTCTTTCTTGGCAGACACCTTAATTTCTTCCTTTCTGAGCTCTTTCTTCAAATGTTTCTCAAATGTTTTCTCATATTTGGGGGACTCTTTCTTGGCATCCGTATTCTTCTCAAAAGACACCTTTTGTCCTTCCTGTTTGTTTTCAATCTTGAAGTTTTTCAAATTTTTCTTGTCACGGTGGGATTCTTTGCTAACAAATTTGTTTATTTCCTTCACATCTCCTTTTCTCTTTTCATTCCCAGCTTTGTGGTTCTGAAACGCTTTCAATTCCCAATTCTTCTGCCGAACAATTTCTTCCCCACCAGCCGCCATCACGCGCTTCTCAAAACCTTGCTCAACTCCATCTCTGCCTCCTTTTCCTTTCCTTCCTTCATCAACACAAACCCGGAACGCTTCGGTCGTCCCTTCCCCGAGATTCTTCCTCACCTTGCAAAACTTCTCGACAATCTCTTTTTGCAAGTGGCCCAGCCTCTTCTCTGTCTTCTTGGCCAGCTTCCGCTCAAAGGACTCGAGTTTGTGCACGAGCTTGGCCGTTTGTTGGGCGGCGCGGCTTTCGAAGTGTGCCAGCCGCGGGTCTGGCGCCAGCGCTCGAGTGCTGGCCTCAACGGCTGCCAGCGCAGACAGGCTAGCGCCGGGGGCTAGCCGGTCAACCAATCGTGCAAGCTGCCTCAGCTGGGCAGACAGCTCCGATTCGTGGTCTGGCTTCAGCGTGAAGGCCGAGCTCCGTTTGTTTGACGTGGGCTTAGAGAGATCTTCTCCATTGAGTGTCCAATTAGAACTGTGTCGCATTCCCTCTTGCTTCGAAATAAAGTATTCTGGATCATTTTTTTGGTTAAAATCTGGCTTTGCATCTTCCTTTGAGGAAATGATGCGTCTTAGCCTGTTTCCTTGCACAACATCCGAATTAGTTTCCTCTCGTGGGTACACAAAGCCATAATCCACCTCAGGTTTCAGAATAAAGTCGGGACGTACTTTATTTTCTAGAGAGCTGTCTTCTTGCGTGATCGGGGTAGATGTACCGAGAGGCACTCTGAGTTCCTCAATCATCAATATTTGACCCTCACGCACTGAACCCACTCCTGCGACCTCAGCGGCACCGATTGTCAACTCCCCGACAGATTGGCTCGACAGCGGAGCCACTTCATCCCCCTTCAGTTCCTTGTCTCCCAACTCCGGAAGTCCTGCAAGCTCTGACAGGTGGCTCTTCTTTCCAATCAAAATGAAGTCATCTGTTGCCTCTATCTTTTGGCTTTGTTCCACGTTGTACTTGTTCTTTCGCGCCAAACAAAACGCTCCGTTCTTCTCTTGCAGACACTCGTTCTGCCATCGGCACTGGAAGCTGCTGAAGTCCTCGTAGAGCTGCTCGATGGCAGCAGTTGTCAAGGGGATTCGCCATGGCAACTCGGTGGTGTCCCTACCGCCTGCCGATTCTGGGGCTGGCTGGACGGCACGCAGACTGGCTCGGAGCAAGCGGATCTCGGCACGCAGGCTTTGGACTACGTCGCCGGATGCAGGGCCGCCCGGTCTCCGCACAATGCCTGCCAAGAATTCATGGTCGGTTTTAGACATAGGACACACACTAGTAATCTTCTCGAACCTATGTGACCTTTAGCTGTAAGCATGTGTTCAGCCTACAATCATGGGAGGTGAAACTGGAGGCTATCGGTGTGACCAACAATCTGACTAGAAATTCTCCTGTTGCGGCCATTTTCACCTCCTTTGAGCTTCTAGAGACGCCTGGTAGGCCAGCTTACGAGGGTTCGGTTTCCCTCGCCCACTGGCGAACGCAACACAAATAGGGCTAGTAGGTACGTAAAAATGTGAAATCGAGGATCTTGATATATAAATAATTAGTACATGCAAAAAATACTAGCAAAATGATAAGTTGCTATCTACAGTCCATTCGGGCTTGAAAGTGCAACACCAAATGTGATCGTCAAAGGAGGTATCCTGTGAGCTTTTTGAATAGGCTGTCAATCACTAGAGGGTATGTGGTGTAAAGGGTCTATAGTGAGCTTGACGGACCATACAAAGGTTGTCACTTGTCATCTGTGGAAAGGTTTAGAGAATCCAACTGGTAACTAAACATTTCAATGAATGAAGAATTGGATAGTATTGTACGCTCTACATAATAAAATTAAGAATTCGTTAAAATTAATCTTAATAGTGGATGGCCTATTACAAGGTTAATCCAGGATAGGCATTTTTAAAAATTAGTCTTGGTGATCAAACACTCATCCTGATGCTCTTGAGAACCCAAAGAGGCAACCACTGAATCGTTTTCTTACCGGCCGAGCCACAGAAGTACCCAACAGCGAAGCCTCCAACAAGTGCCACCATCAAGATCGCCACCAAGTCCCAGTGGTCACGCTCGCTCAGCCTTGCTCGATGACGTGACTCAACGCTTGTGAGCACCGAAGACGGGCCAGCCTCTGCTGCAAAACCCCACGCCATGTAAAGAACTGTCTTTGGGTTCGGTTTTGTCAACACCACTTTACCAGGCAGCTCTTAGCTCGGGTGGAATTTGGAATCAACATAAAAGTTGGTTGTTTGTGTTAGATAGGCAGCCCTGGATAAGAACTGGGTCAACATTTTTCTAGTAATGCCTCAAGCATTAGTTAGTGATATCATAGATAGCATCTGTCATCTTTTATCTAGCCATGATGACAGGCCATTAAGCTGTATGTACATTTATTTGCCAATTATAATAAAATAATACACAATTATCAAGGTAGGTAGGACCTAGCTAGGACAGGTACTATTTAAAGTTCAAGGGAAGCCATGGCATTCCATATGTACCTACAGAGAACCAAATTGTCTGGAAAAAGCAATCAATAAGTAGGTAGATTGGTTGGTAACGTGGGCATGATGCCTGTACACCCAGAAACCTCTAGGTACAAGGTACATATTAGAAAATTGATGAACAATTCCAAGGTTAAATTAGTGCCAAGGTAGCTATTACTTCTCCCACAATGAGGGTTAATGGGGCCATCTCCTCAGTAATGTTAACTGTATCAACTATTATTTCGAAAATAAATGCATTTGCAGCAAAAAATCCCAACTTATAGTAAACTGAACCTTGTCAATACCCCAAAGTCTAGATTCAAGTTACAATCTAGACAGGATTGATTAACTCTTCCGTTAGATGTGTTACTCTAGGTAAGGTGACAAGACCTATGTCTTCTAGCATTTGCAACAATACCTTCTTGAGGCAAGTCTTCAGCGAATGTCGTCCCATCTTCCAGAACGACTTGTATTCTGTCCTCATTTGCTGGCCGCTCCTGATCCTCAGCCTCGGAAACGACTTCCATGGTGTCTATATCGCGGTCGTCGGGCACAATCTCGATAGATTCTCCGTCACTGACTTCCCCTGCTGCCCGGTTGCTTGCGCCGTCCGAAATGTCACCACGGAAGACGTACTTGGAGCTTCCACTAACTGCCTGCGAAGAGGAGTCCTCATCCACGATAGCCCAGTCATCAGAATCACTGCCATTCTCCCGAACGTCACTCGCCTCCATGCTTGACTGGTCGATAGCGCTCACCACGCTCTTATCTCTTATCAGCGTCAACACAAGAGGAAGTTATTTCTGCTTATCGCCGTTGACCGTGTGGCGTATTTCATTCTTGTCCTTCGCACGCGAAATGCCCGACTTTCATTAATTTGCCTCTCACGGGCTAATTGATTTGATATTCAGTTCAAGGATAAAAGCACAAAATACGAGATTTCACTTTCGAAGCAAGACATCAACAAAGGATCGGATCGAGATGAACTTGGGAGACAGCTGGCTGACCACAGCCTTGCTATTTGCTAACACATGCTGAATTATGGCGGCGTTGCGGTGGCCTTTTAAATTTTAAAATTAATTGTCATTTCACAACATCCCTGTTGTACCTTTAGTTGTAGCATAGAAGAAGTAATTTTGTGTTCAATTTAGCCCCAATTTTTAACTTGATTGTTTTCTGTTTGCCGTGCGAAACAGCCAATTTGATTAATCAGTCCCATAATTGTGTGAACTAGTCCTCTACAATGCCAACAAGCTTCCAGGCGAATTAATAGAAAAGTGGAAATTATCAAAAATATTTAATTTTCTCGAGAGCATTTATAAAAGCCATTGCTTAATTAAAATGTAACTTCGTTAGTAACTAGCCAAAACCACGTTCAAGTTATACTAGGGTTTTGCAGCAAATCTGTTCGTAAACGCAATGCTGGATGAGGGTACCTCGTATTTTTTTCAAACTTTTATAGACAAACATCCAAAATAAACACATTCAAAAAACGGATGCCTCTGTACATGACAAGTGCCTTTTTTGCTAGTTGCCTACAGTCCCCTCATTTAAATCATTATTGTTCAAGTGTATTATAATCTCGCCACTGCCTCGCAATGAAAGTATTCTTAAAAAAACCAAGTAAGGACGGGTAATTATTACATGATACTTTTGTAAGGCTGCAATGATTAATTTAGGTACCAAAATAAAAATATTAATGGAGTTTGACACTTTGTAAAATGTATGTCAGGAAGAAAAACCGATTGAATGCACAGCTTTCAAATCACACACGATTTCGAACGATTAATGCTGCTTAAAGGCGATTTTATACACATATACACTACAGAATGACAATAAAATTGTAAAAACATATTACATTTACCATTTGGAACTTATTCTGTAACTTTCATCAAATTTGGTCCAGAATTGTGGAATGGAGGGTGAGAAAAGGAGCAATTGAAACTGAAGAAATCCAATACAACCCAATTTACAAGAGAACTACTGAACAGCGCGCACCTCAATGTATACCAGTTCTAGCTTCTCATCGTTGAAAGATCACCTGAACGTTTCATTGAACTATTAGCAGCTGTTTGGTCTCCAGACAGTAAACAAATCATAAAATCAAATCCTTAGAATAGCAAAAATTTTGCAAAAAGCAGAATAGCATAAATTTACAAAAATGCAGTTTCTGAGAAAAATATTTGCTCCCTTGCGCTGAAAAAACAATACAGGGCTTTAAGTTGAGAAATTTGAAAGCTTTTTTAAAATGTTATCGAAATCAGACCGGCCTTTTGGAATGCAGAGCGCAAATAAACACAAATATACATCAGATGTTTTTTCTATAGGTAGTGGAATTAAGAGTCTAACTTTACTCATCCACTTCACAATAAAGGTGGCAGATCCAGGTGGCACAAAATAATAGCAGAGCACGTGAGATTTTTTATAATTAATTTAATAGTCATGTTACATGTCAACTGTGAACTTTAAAAACTGATACAAAATGTAATAATAGTAATTTTCTGCCAGTCAATTTTTAACCCCCCTCCCGTCCTACCCATAAAACATATCCAGCCGTCACACCCCTGTTATATACTGTTTAATTCCTTGCGGTGAAAAATCTACGCATGTAGAAACGGAAACCCTACCAATTGACGCGGTATCAGATTCACGAACTCCCAAAGTGCGTCGCTTTCCGTTCCACAACACAAAGTTCCAACGAACACGCCTTGTAATTACGGCACTGCACCGGATCAGGCAGCTAGCGCACACGTGCAATCGCTACGTGAATTACTCTCACGGCCCAAAGTCTATCTAATACCGGCAAGCGTTTATAGCAGCGCACAAAAACAGGTCGCTCCAAACGGCGGGACCAAGCAATGCAGATCGTGCGGTGAACATGATGGATCCGTTTCGAGTTTTCGTAGGCCCATTTCGATTTGTGAACGGAATGCAGAGAGCTTGGAATAAGGTGCCAAGGTGATCACCGCTGATATCCTATAATATACTAGGTATTAAGTTAAAGCGAAAACTCCGGTTGCCCAGGCGTAATTTTGCCTTGGAAAAAAAGAAAAACTAGCTCCGCCATTCCAAGATGTCTAATTCAAGATGTCTAGAACTCTACGACGATCGCATGTTTGCTCGACGCAAAATGGCATAGCTGCTTGACACTCAGTCACACAGCCTAAATGGTACAATGACACTTGTTTCAAGACTTCCCAAATGGCCGACGAAATTAATTTCTAACGACGATTGGGTGAAGAGCAGGACACTATTTTCTAAACTTGGTAAGTTGCTGTACCGCTCCTCCCCCAACAGTCTAAAAAGAAAACACTAGCAAAAATATCTATCGGTCGAAACTGAAAGCGCGACAAGACCGCAAAACAGATCCGTTACGATGTCCTTCTGGCCTGCAGCGGCCTAGGCAGCTTTGGATGAGTCCAAGCGAGCGAATGTTTCCGGTGCTCCGAAGGCGTCCTCGGCCGCGGCTAGTCGTCCTTGCGGGGTTTGCGGCGCCGAACGGCCGGGCTCGAACGTTCATCTTCGTTGTCCGAGCTTTGCGTGCCGGCGGCGTCGGAAGCCTCGTCCTCGTCGACCAAGTCATCACGTAGCTCAAAATCATCCTCCTCGTCCTGGTGGCAACAAGGGAGCAGGCGGCGTTTTTCAATAATTGTACTTTTATAAAATTTATTTTTCAAGCAACATACACTCTATTTACTGCGAGAGCATACTTTTCCGCCAGGGGCGATGGCGGCAGTTAACACAGGAAGGCATGGCTAGCTGAGCCTGTTTTGTGGGTGTAATGCAGTATGATATCTCACAACACAATGCTCAAACACAATGCTTGATAATGATTATAAACTTAAGGCAATTTACACCAATCCGAGCTAAGCAGAACTGAAATTTCGGAAGGGAAATTAATCTATATAAACAATTCTCTTTAAGAGATCTGATACTCACATAGATTAAACCAATGTCAGAAACATCAGTTCTGCTTGCCGTGGGTGGTAAGAGCCACAATAATGAAAATCAGAGTCCGGGGTTCGATTCCTCGAGCAGGCAGACAATTTTAATGAGATATTAATATTACAAGGATTAAACTTTTAAAGCCAATTACACGGCTAGTTATAATTTTAATATTCTTAACGATATTAATATTCATCAAACGAAAGCCGTCTGCCGGATTGACGAGGTAGAGGGGAGGGGGTTGGGGATCTCGTCTAAACGAACAACGGTGACGGGATAGTGGTCTAGTGACAGATCTTTTCATCATTGGTCGACTGCCAGACTTAATGTTTGCAGCCCAAACGAGTCGCGCGGCCGTCAGTAGCGGAAGGGTTTCGAGTCGATGGCTGTCTCCACAAGGGCATACCTGTTCGTTGTCACCTGCCGCCTGCGAGTCTGCCGGGTTTGGCTTGCCCTGGCTGGCCTTGGACTGCGGCAATTGTTTTGGAGGCCAGAACAGGTCTATAACGCACACCATCACCTGCGGACGAGAAACAAGAAGTGTTACTCTCAACTGGTCAACGACTGCCCACGCATACCACGCATCTGAAAGCGCTTCATGGAAAACCGCCGTGGGTTAGAAAGCGCTTTCGAATAGCTGTAGTATACGAACCAGGGCTGGGGTGAATATTGAATTTAAAAGATGCTTTTTAACGGTTTTGCCGCGTTCATTATTGGGTGTTTTACGACGCACGCGGCTTTTCGCCCAGTGGCATTGATCATTTGGCATTGGTGAACGATTGGGTGATAATGCGGAAAATGATGAACCTTGAAGAGAGGAGGGGAAACCCGGTGCCGGCATTTAGCCTCCTCCTATCGAAAAGCACCAAGGGGACTACCGCTTAACGTCCCTTCCAAAAGACGGTACAACTCAAACATCATGGGATTCCTCCACTAATCCGTGCTGTCGAGAGGTTGATGGCAAGTGTAGTGAAGCTGCTATATTTACTTCAAACCCTCCAACCTCTCTCCTAAGCAGGAATCGGTCTTTGCATGAATGGCCACCCATCCAACACCAGATCCAGTGCAATATTGTTAAACTTCAGTGATGTCACGAGAACCGGTACATTCAACATTCCCAACTGTTCGGTCACCCATGACCTAGTGCCCAATGTTACTAAGCGTCGGTAATCTCACGAGGACCGGTGTATCTAACATGCTAAACTGTTTGGCATTCTTTTAGGCACAATCAACTCACCAGTCCCAAGACTGCACCGATAAGTATGGTAGCTAATGCAAAGATGATATACGACCCCCAAACGGGCAGACCGTAGTGGTCCATTAGCTGGGTGTGAACCGTCCTCAGCATCTGGCTGAGCTTAAAGAACCACGCGACTGCGGACATCTGCGCCGAGCCCGGGGACTTCCACGAGGGAATGGGCTCGGTCTCGGTCCAACGGCGCTCTTCCACGTACGAGATGAGAGCGTCGCGGTCCCGGGGCCCACGGTACTGCCGGAAAGCACCGTCCACAACACTGCCGAGGGGAGACAAAGAAGCGTTAGCGAAAAGGGGGTGTGAACAAGAACAAAGAATATTGTCATCCCTCTTTCTCTGTCCCTCTGCCACATCATCGAAAGAGAAAAATGTAATTAGTATAGATAGATGGTCGACTTTTCTTGATATGTTTTACTCCGAGATGCCCACACAAGCTCCCAAATAGAACTGTAAAGGGCAAAGGAATGGGATAGAGTGCTGGTAAAGATGCAGTCATACTCTTTTGGCAGAAAAACTGTACAAGCATTTGTCTGGAATAGCTGTAGGATATCCGGTCTCCAGTATCTCCAAAATTCAAGGCAGACTAGCTCTTACCATACATGTATCTCAGGTATGTTAACTAGCTGCCAAGTTTGTAAGCCTCTAGAGATGTCTGTCGGTCAATACAAACCAGCCAAAAAACTATAAAAAGCTAGCAAATATTGGCAATGAATAAAAATCTTTCACTTCGTTCATTGCTCATGGGTTGGTAGAAATAAGTAGGTAGCCTTGAAAAACCAGCCACTTCACAAATGATTTGTCATCATTATTCATTACACGCCCATTATGCTTTGCCTAGGGACAGCGTTTGTGCGAACATGTAGTCAGGAACACAGAGAGTTAGCCCGAGTCCTAGTCTTCGGAACGAGTAGCATCACACACGAAACATGCGTATATAGTTAAAATAGCTCGTTTTGATTGGTCCACACAGCTACACCATCTTCTCTGCTTGTGCAAACGCTTACACTGACGAGCACATTAGTCCCACGTTTTCCACACCAAGTCAAGCTTTACTTTAAAAGTTCCACAATATGCTTCTATTATTGTCTGGGCTAAATACACTCTGCAACAACTTGCCGTGCATGGAAAACTTATAATAACCACGCACTGGAAGATGGTGGGAAGCGCAGTCACCATAAAGCGGCCACTCAGTCCTGGGGCAGTGGTCACATCCACTCGAGCCACCTGGATGTTGAGATCATCAGACCATTCGCCTAGCTCCTTCCAGACGGGCTGAAGAGCTTTGCAGGCAGGGCACCACGGTGCATAGCTGTGAAGAAAGCAAGGCTGTTGTTACTATTACCATACAGTGCTTGCAATTGTAGGGGTAATGATATTTTTTCAATATGTCATCAAAAATAGTCACCAGAGGCATACAATTTTTCAGACTCACGTCTATTTCCTGATCTTAGCACTAGTTTTCGAAAACTGATTAGAAAACTAAGTAATAACTACTAAGACTATTCGAGCTAAAACTCACCAGGCGCTTAGTAAACTACTAGGATTTTAGAAAAACTGTTAATAACTGGGTTAAACTGCTGAAAACTTCTAACAAATAAACTGCCAACGTTTTGCTAACCTTTCTAAATGCTTCATCTGGGCAAGCTTGGCTTCATAAAGTTAAAGCCATTATAGGGCATAGTAGGGCACAATAGAGCAAGCCAAGCTTGCCCAGATGAAGCTTTCAGCAAGGTTAGCGAAACGTTGGCAGTTTATTTGTTAGAAGTTTTCAGCAGTTTAACCCAGTTATTAACAGTTTTTTTTTAAACTAGTGCTGAAATTAGTCAGAAGACATGAGTCTTAAACATTTATTAACTACTAGGATATTTACTTCTAGAGAGTAAGACGCTTTTCAATCCCTGGAGAAGTTGGCAGAATAGCTTACGAAACATCAGGAATTTCTCAGCATTTGTACCCAGTTTGTAAATCAGTTTTTAAAAGTCACTTGCTTCCTCAAAATCAAAAATGTTTCTTGAAGGTTAGGCAGCTAAGCAGTACATTTTTAGATTACAAATTTAAGACGAAAAATAAGAAAAGGATTGCTGTGTAGTACTTTCTAATTCTAACCCTTTGTATATACTTATAATACAAGTCCCACAATAGGCTTAGGTAAGTGCCTAGAAGACAAGAATGATTACCATTACTCATGCTGACAGCTTTTATTTTACCTAGTACCACTTTGGCAACAGAAAGTTTTATTTTATTACAATTCAGGGGAGGGCAATGTCCTAATAAATGCAGTATGATAGGGGCTACTGACAAATTAGTGAACTGGGAAGTTGTAAAGAATTTTTAATCCTTTAATACAATTCTGAATGTATTTGCATTTCGAAATATCGAGATGCTTTTAACGTTATGCATTGAAGCAGTGATAGTGTAAAATTCTAATTACCAAAAAACAGTTAGAGACAAATGAAAGATCATGATAGCTTGTCTTTTAAAAGCAGCCAAGCCCATGAAAGGCCAAGGCATTGGCCAAGGCTGAGTGCACACCTAGATAACGCCGATCGTCGACGCTACTTACAATTCCACCATCCATTCTTTCGACAGCATTTGGTCCCAATTGTCTTCATTTAACTCCACTACACTCGTTTTGCCGACCACATAAAAAACTTGGCTAAATATGATAAAAACATACAAAATAAGTGTCTTTGCACACATGTCGACCGCCATTTTCGGATTCGTTTGACGTTGACGTCGCTTGTCTGCTGGCTATTGGTGCAAAGGCGACCTTGACAAATTAATTGTATGGAAAAGTTCTTATTTTGGAAAGTTGTGTTTTTACCCAAACTCCCACAAACAGTATGCTGAAATTGAGAATGGTTTTACTGCAAATATGTGAAAATTCGCCTAAGCTTGATATGTTACGAACTTTTCAAAGGCTAAAACTTGAACGCACTGTAAATTCGACTCCCCCGCGAAATATCACACTGCGCTCTCTAGCAGGTAGTTGATGCACCTAATGTGCAATGCACGAGCTGGTGACAGCTGCCTGACAGAGATTACCGAGTGAAAGCCATAATCAAAGTAAACAACGAGGCATTATCTATTTCTCACGGACATGGCTTATTGGTTTCATAGAAACGTTTTCAAATCGACAACGATCGTTAATTTTGAGACGAAACTTGTTGGCGAAGACGTGCAAGCGAGAAAAATATGCAGGTGAGAAGTGACAGTTACACCTACGCCCACATCTCTCACACCTCTTATCATTTGGTGTTCCTTCATACCTTAAGAGGCGTGAATGATGAGAAATTGATATGAAAGTTTGTTTTTCTGTTGGATCGACGAGTAAATGGTCAAATTCAGATATGCCACCTCCCTCTCCTTTGTAGCGAAGTCCACGCCAGCCGACAACGCTTGCTCGCATTGCTTCCGGATGCCAATCACGATGCCGCTACTCTCTCTACAGCTCTGGATACATACCTTTCTCTACTCGGAGGCTTTCTATGTGATCCAAGCAGCGGTGGTGGACCAGTTTTAAGCGGTGCTCCCAGCAAACTCCGACACAGCTACACATTTCGATGGACACACTCGCTACTGGGAAACACACCTCAGTGAGCTAAATTACATATTTGTTGAATCGCAAGTCTTGAAAGATAGACATTCAAAATAAAAATAATGAGTGGGATTTAGCAAGATGGAAGAGATAAGGCCCATCTGTTTTGTCTTTCGATCACAATTTCAGAGGGCTAAAAATTGAATTCTGTTTCAGAGTGAGCGGAGACGCAATGTTCGAGATGTGCAATGCTTGCTGGAACGTTGGCATTTGGTACATGAAGCATGCAGCAATGCTGGCTGGGAAAGACGAGTGAGTGCCCTTGTTATTTAGCTTTTATAAAAATGCTGTCTTGATGATGAGGAACCGCGCATTGATTTATAAACCAATCAATTTTAATGTTGTAGGGTTAAAACCATGCCCAAAGTACTGGCGTGGGGCCTGGCAGAATGGATTTCTTGTAATTTTTCGTAGTTCCAGCAACCATTGTGGGCATGATACCTGGGTGGTACCTAACTCTAAATCCATCATTCTGGCAGATCATGTGGTGGTTTTGAGGTCAGAGCGTTGACCCCTTGGTAGCCGATTCGTTATTGTAGACATTTCACTCCCTCTCAATAAATATATACCATCCGCACTTAGCGTTTCAAATCAATGCGAATCAATGCAAGCCTTGCAAGTGTGCTTAAGATTGTACGTTTGGCAGTGTGTCGCTGGAAGGAGCCAAAGAGGTGCACTCCAGCCTCCGTTCCGCTGCCGGTCTGTTCTCTCTTGTGCAGTCTCGGCTAGCAGCTGAGCTGACCGAGAGACACACGGATGGGTCGGACTTGGATCCCCGCGTCATGACAGCGTACGTCAAGCAGTGCACAGCCGAGGCACAGGAAGGTTGGTTTCTTGATGGAGCATTCCATTATTCTTTGGTGCTGGGAAGCTACATGAATGTTGCTAAGAAGTATAGATGCCTTTGGGTACCCTCGTACTTGGGTCAGTTCCAGATAATGAGACACCCGATTCCAATTTAAAGGAACCGTTTTTTCCCCCTTCTGGGAGTGTGGAGTGTGGAGTGTGGCTTGTTTGAAATGGCTTGAATCACAGTGGCTGGCTGTTCCACTCTCTTCCCCTCCCCGCACGGTCTCCCCAACACACTCAACCTCACTGGCTTCACCACGATGTGTTAAGCATCACTAACCCTCTTCCCGTGCACCAGTCATCTTGCCACGGGGGGGGGGGGGGGGGGGGGGGGGAGACTGAATCCGGGTATTGCATCCTTATACCCGGATATTACCATTTAACCCAGGCAGGATAGGGCAATCACAGTCCAAGTGGTTTTACGGTATTCTTTTCTTGAATGGAACAGTGCATTAATGACCGATATATGATTGGTTTTTAAGTGACTTTTACTTTCAGCTCATGGGCAGAACAGTGGCAATTTTGTGAGGCAAATTTTAGTCTCGTGAAAATTATGTTTAGCCTGTGTAAGAGTTAACGGTGCTTACAGGCCATTTTTTTTTGCTTTACCCCTCTTGTCTAGGGTCCCCAGGCTTTTCTGCATATCTTCAGAGACAATAAAGTAGTTTCCATTTCCTACAGATAATTTGATGACTTAAGAATGTTTATTTTGCGATTTCTCAACTATTTACTAATGTTTTAGTAATATAATAGTCTAGTTGCACGAAAGTTGATAATAATATCTTCAGAACTGCTGGCAAAGTAATTGTGAATCGAGAGTACATGCTTGTGAAATGCTTGTCTGGTGAAGTGACGGTGGCGCGCGCGGTGGAACTCAAGCACAACGCTGCGCTGGTTTCTGCGCTGGCCAACGAGACGGCGCAGCTCTTCTCTGACGCCGAGGCCGCGCTGGCAACCGTTGAGCCGGCAGTGCAGTGGCGGAAGTACCTGCAGCTGAAGGCCGCCTTCTACCTGGCTTACGTGAGTGCCGGGTCAGTTTGGCTGCCGTGCTTCAAACCCGGGGTGTCAGCCGTTGTATGGAACGTAGAAAACCGAGAAAACTTACTATAAATCGAATTTTGAAGACTTTCAGAGCCGTTTTATAATGTCGTTTTATTCTACATCTTTGGAGCACGCCGTCAACAGACAAGTTTTCCAAAGATATACGAAGCACAAACCAAAAAGAATAAAACAACAGACTAAAAATCACTAATTTATCAATTTTATTCTAAATTTTAAAGTGGTTTTGCTTTTTTATTTTTTTGGTTTTTAATTGAAAAAAATTGATGTGAAAAGTAGGTTATGTTGGAATAAAAACAAAACAAAATCTTACTCTTCAAAGCGCAGTGCTTGTTGACTTGGCCCTATTTCAGCACAAAATTATTCTATATTTTTCAACTCGATATCAAAGATGCATGCTTGAAATCATCACCTCACCAATCACTTACCTACGATGCGTTGTAGGTATTGAGATTGCGGCTGCAATGGACAACTAGCGTTCCAGAGGCGATCAACATTGGGGGATTTTTAACGCCATAAGAAAATCATTGTCCCCCAACGTTGATTGACTCTGGAATTCCTTGATCACTAGTCGTCTATAGACAACATTCAAAAAGGCTTAATCCAGAGTCAATAAGGACTTTTTAAAACGTAACCCGATAAGAGGAGCATTACACACACGATTTTAATCGTCTCTGGAATGACTTTTTGAATGGGGTCTATTGCGATTGAAATTTGTGAGATTGTGATTTAACCCCTGAAGAAGTAAGGAGCGAACAAAACTAATCACAAACGGGGTTGAAATTAATCTCCCAACGTTCTGTAAAGTTCACTCCTTTCTTCTACAGGGGAAGAGATAATTTCCCCTGAAGTAGTAGGGATTTCATAAGCCATTGCCATCATTGCTAATCCAGAGTCACTAAGGCGTATACTAGCCGTGAAATTAGGCTTTAAATTTGTAATCCTTGTCATCTCAGCGTATCTCACGAGTTTGGGAGTTAGTTGAGTTGGCTAGATTGTGATTGCAGCATAGCATCACTTGTTCCAAAGCGGTCTTTAAAATATGTCAAAGCCTCTTAGTTCAAATTCTCCTTGTGAGATCCATCACTCATAATTATGAAATTCACTTCCGAAATATCGTACCCTGGTTAGCTCAGTTGGTAGAGCAATGGTCATGTAAGCCAGAGATCTGGGGTTCGCATTCTTGAGCAGGCAGGTTGTTTTGAAGTGATATTAATGTTCTTCACGATCAAAATTTCTTTGGCGATGCATTTCTTATGGAGATACGTTTTTATTCAGTGCCTACTGACTCGGGAATGGCTATTATGAAAATGGCCTCTTTGGCCGATCCGTCCTTTACTAAATAATACGGGCCTAGCATCAGACTGTCACCTGATTTTACTGCCGTTTTCAGGCACACAACTTCTGCGGAGAGAACCTCCTGACCCAGGACAAGTGTGGTGAGGCCATCCGCTCGCTGAGAGAAAGCAACACATGTGAGTCTGTTCGGTTTGCTTTCACTAATTCTACCAGTTCCTCTACCGCAGTGCCTAAGAGATCTGGGCTTTCAGCTTTGTAGAACATCCCCTCGACAGAAATCGGCGTAGCGCCTATGCATTAGCATGGTGAGCCGCGCAAGAAACCTTGATCAGACCTGAAGAATATTAATATCGTTTCAAAAATACCTGCCGACTCGACCTATTGCTTACATGGCAATTGCTCTACCAACTGAGTAGAACCAACTACCAACTGCGGTTCGAGTCCTCGAGTAGGCAGGTATTTTGGAAGTGATAATAATATTCTTCACATAAATACTAGCCGTCCTATCGTTGAAGCTAGTCTTCGATAACACAGCAGGTCTTTTGAGCCAAAAGAAACTCAGCTGTTAAAGGATTAAACACCAAGAATCGCTCGAAATTCCGATGTGTGATGCTGTGAAAACAGATCATCGAAAACTGCAACGCTGGTGGGCCGATGCAAATGCCGAGTGCTGAGCTGATTGTTGCGGTTGGTAGGCCTGGTGCGTGCTACCGAGCTGTGCAAGGAGTACAGCAAGGCCAAGGGGCCCGTGAAGCGCGCGCAGCCCGAACGACACCCGTTCTTCCGACGTCTGGCGCCGCTGCTCAAACTCACGCTCGACAAGTGTGAACGGGAGAACGGATTCATGTGAGTTCCCTTCGCGTTCACCCTTCCGTCGTTGGGCAGGGACGTTCAGGGGTGGTCCACTTGGTGCTTTTCAGCATGAGCGGACAATTGAGTCGCCTTTCATCAAATCCCACCTTTTCCGATTTTACAAGTTCCGAGATGACACATCTAATGAAACCTGTTTTCCGACATGCCACCATGTTCTGTTGTAGCTTACGTTCTCAAAAATTTCCGCAAAAAGAGGATACACCTCATAAAAATAAAGTGTCGGTGTTGCCTGAAGTCTGCAAGATTTTAAGCGTACTGCTTCGCACTTGTTTTATCCGCGTCTTGCGCCACCCACTGGCAAAGCACGCTGCTGATAGCGACACACCCTATACAGTTGAAGTTAATTTAGTTTCAGCACATTGCAAGAATGCTATTTAACACCTAAATTAACAGGCGTCAAGAAGCGAGCGATTAATCACACGCGCAGTAGCACGCTTTGCAGCTAGAGCACTAGATTTGCCGCTGGTTCCAAGCCTATTCTTGGCGATCCATGCTGCTCTCTCTAAGTGGCCGGTGCGCTGGCATTGATTACAGCTACCACCAGAAAGTGCCCGTGGACGCCCCGGCGTTGGAGCTGAAGGCCACGTTCGGTCTGGTCAGCCCGGTGGACCACGTGCTGCCCAGCCTGAGCCCACTGTGGACGTCCGTCTCTTACGCTGCCCTGGATGCTCGTCCGCCCGGCAATGCGGTGAGGATCGGTCTTGACAGCTCGCTTTGACAGCTTTGACAGCTGACAGTCTTGACAGCGTTGTTTGGGGTGTCAAGTTGTTGGTAGTCAGTTTTTAAATAGCAATATCACCAAAAAAACTAGGGCTAAGATTAGCAGTTAGACATGAGTCTAAAGAGTTTTAGTAGTATAGGAGTTATATAAGAGTTTTTTGTAAATTAAGGGAAGCAGTAAAAGATAATTTGATAATATCGATGGGTAAAATCCAAACCATGTTAAATTCTTAAGACTCATGTCTTCTACCTAATTTCAGCACTACTTTTCAAAAAAAATTGTTAGTAAATGGGTTTCACTGCTAAGAACTTCTCACAAACAAACTGCCAACGTTTTGCTAACTATATTGCAAGCTTCTTCCGGGCGATTGTCCCGAAGAATCGAAGAATCGCCCCGAAGAAGCTTTCAATATAGTTAGCGAAACGTTGGCAGTTTGTTTGTTAGAAGTTCTCAGCAGTGAAAC
>QKMV01000511.1:0-13463 GCA_003287335.1 Lednia tumana
CGACCCATCGGGCGGGCGCTAGGCTAGTATTCAATAAATATATTATTTAAAAATAGATTTACAAACTGGGTATGAATGCTAAGAAATCCACCAAAATTTCCCAACGCTTCGTAAGGTGTACAGAGATAGACACGAGTGTAAAATGTAATAACTATATTTTTCTTATTTCGAAGTCTACCGTAATGAATTACATGACGCTTTCATTTTCTAGCAATATTTGCCGAACATCAAAATATAATTTCAACCTACTTTCACTAGCTGGTTGTCTGTAGTCTTATTTCGAAGACCAATAGCAAGGAATTTGCTAACATGCCTTTACTAGTCTTACTTTGAAACCTATGGTAAGGAATGCCGCCACACATGCCTTTGCTAGTCTTATTTCGAAACTTGACAGCAACGAATGAAGAATCAGGCAGGCACCGTACTACATCACTAGACACAATAAGGGTTTGTTCGAGCTCTCAAGTCTCAACATTCAGGAGGAATCAGTCAGTCTCATAGTTTAATACCCGGCTAGCTTTCTCCAACACGGGTGTTACTATTTTGTATACCATTACACATTCACCGTGGAATGTGGATACAACATACACCACGCTCATGTGACCTGTTCAAGATGGAAAATCAGTCGACATTTCTTCTAAGCTCTTGTGATATTTCCCACGAATGCCACGTAAAATGTATTAAATCTGAAATATACTATATAGTAACACGAATGCACTTAACGCGCCCCAATGCAACGAACATTCGATTTTGAAACATATTCCAAGCAAATTCCAAAAGAAATTATAACTAACGTTCAAATCACACTGGAAAACCAAGAAAACAAGCCATATTCGAAAATTCACGGTTACATTCCACTTCATTATAATATACACACATATATGTTGTACGAGTCACAACGATCGACAAAGAATGCATCTCAACATAGCTGGGGTTAGGTACTAGCTTAGTAATAAAGAGGAAGTAATCACCATGTGAGAGTAGTCAATGATGACAGGGAGCGCTGTGAGCAGACAGATCAGCAGACAGGACAGACGCCAGACGGAACGGAACGGAACGGAACGGAACAGCAGACAGCACCGTGCGAGATGCAACCGCGGTCGAGCAGAGGTGTGCCACGACTCCGCCAGACGCCGCGCCGTGCTGCGACGGCGACAACGACCAGCGAGCCAAGCAGACAGACCACGCCCACAACCCGGCGCGTAGTAAAATCTAGCGTAAAGTGTGTACGAGAACGGTGAACGTTGAACGCTCCTTGCTCTCTCCGGGCTGCTGGCCAGCCAGCCTGCCTGACAGCCAGCCTGCCAGCCTGTCTGCCTGCCTGCCTGCCTGCCTGCCTGCCTACCTGCCTGCCTGCCTGCCTGCCTGCCTATTGGGCTAGCGGCCGGGCATATTGTGACTAGCCGGTACCGACCCCAGAGCCTGCTCGCGTTCTATCTCTTCCTCTCTCTTTCACTATATCTCTCTCTCTCTCTCTCTCTCTCTCTCTCTCTCTCTCTCTCTCTTCCGCCCTTCTCTTTCTTTCTCTTTCTCTCTCCCTCTTCCATGTTCCAGCGGGCTTTCGAAATCTACCCCTACCCTCCCCATCCCTTACCAACGTTTCCCGCGCTTGCATACTATTATGCTCGCAGCTCGTGAAATCCCAGAGCCCCCCTCATCCTCTTCCCCCCTTCCGCCCCAACACCCCACAACAAACGGCCCAGCAAGCCTCCTCACGCGTCCCGGCTAAATCCTGCACCCAGACGTGTTGGCGACCCGGCCGATATTGTACCCCAAGCATACGCCGTAGCCCCGAACATATACTCCACATCATCCACCGGGCGGGAGGCACATGTATATAGCCCGGGCCGGTGGATGTGCCACATTTAGTCACTACGAGGAGGTGGAGGTGCCAGGTTTCATCATTTGAGTGCGGTGGAGGTGCCAATTTTTATCAGAGTCAGGTGGAGGAGCCAAGTTGCATGAGGAGGGCCCTACAAACCTCTGCGTTTCTTTACGTGGGTTCCAGCAACTCTTTCCAATGGTACAATTGATAAAACTTTCACCGCAAAAGAAAGTTGCCTAAACGTTGCTACCTAAGACCGTCAGGCTTAAATCGGCTACCCGAGAAGTGTGAGTCAAACCTTCTACGCGCTATGCCACCGAGGCAGTACTCAAATGTTCATTACTTGAGTCATTTCTCGAGCATGGCTTGTGATTCGGTGCTGAAAAATAAACTACTAGCAAAAAAGGTAGAAAGCAGTAATACCCAGGTAATTAACAGTCTTGTTTAGAAAACACTTTGCTTGGGGAGAGTGGGCCGTGGCTTATTTCGGCGAGCTGTTTTCAAGAAGTAGAAGATTCCTCCTCCCCGGAGTAATAATCGATGCATAGGTCGAGTTAACACATCTTTATTTTATTTACAATAAAACACAGAGCGGAAGTTAGATCAATGATAAACCATCTGAAGAATGATGATTGATGACGACGCCGTATTTGATCAGCTGCCGTTCGACCTGAGCTCGACGAGCGAGCGTACTCGAGGAAAAGTCTTGTCAAGGGTCAAGACTCAAACAAGAGCTCGCCAATCCTTCCCTTCTAGCTGCATACTCCGCAATACGCGCCAGAGAGATTCGAGCGGTCACTCGAAAGTTTTTCGTCAGTACAACACACTATGTCGCCTTCGACAGCTGAAGGCTACAGCGTCGAGGTTACTGCACCACCAACATTCTTACACATTAATGAATACAATACAATAAACTTCCAGCCGTAGTGTTGAAAACGGAGTCAACAGTATAGTTAATAGAGGTCACCATCATTCCATAAAGCTAGGACTAGGTTCTAGCATAGAATAAAGGTTATATATACACGTTTTTTTATTATTTACAACCTTTATTCTATGGTTCTGGTAGCAGGTACCTACCTACCTATAGCAGTAACATATTGCCAAGAGTTTATACCTAAGATATTACATGACACTGAGACACGTAGGTAGTAGATTTGTTATTGGTTAGGACGTACTTTTACGTTAGTTTCATAAATCGCTTTTCGTGAAACATCAACTTTGTAGTAATTCAATTAACCTTCTGATTCTGAACAGTCTATAATTAATGTGACAGTTTAAAATCAGTGAGAAACTTCCTTACTTCTTTGTATAGATTAGATGCAACAGTCTAAATTCTAAAAATAGACTACTACACGGTAACATCGAGAAAAGGGGACGATAATATCACGCCTATTATTATCATTTTACAGTTTTTCCACTTTTATTGATGACAGTATCTTTTTTGTTATAATATCAATTATTTTATTATAGTGTTATTAATTCCAGTACTGTTTCTACTGATTGTTGAACCATGTACCTTATTTGTAATATCGTCGTTTTATTATTTCCATAGTGCGACTAGTTCCTTGATGAAAGCGTATTATATTATTGTACAGTCCCTCTTCTGTCACAATGTTGAGTAAACAGAAATCTTTATCACATGTAAAATATCAATACCAGCCAGTTATTATCATCTCGTATAAACAATAAGATATTAGCTGATAGCTCCTATCTCCGTAATTTGACTGTATGTTTGTCGTATTGTTTAATTGTTATTCGTTTGCATTGGTGAGATCTGCGTGACCTTGGTCTCGTCTCAAGTCCCGACACCCTGAAGAAACGTGGAATTCGCCAGTTCGACATCCAGGTTCCTCTACTTTACTGTTACACAATCGTTGCACATACAATTGCATATCCATTTCAGCTGCATACCTCAGGCATCAGCATTCAACAACAGTATCGAGGGTGGGGTTACAATTCAATATTCAAGAAGTAGGTTCAACAATGTTGCCATCATTCACCTCGAATTTGGCATTTCTTCTTCCTATTTTGTCTAGATTTTTTAAAAATTCAAACGAGAAATCATCCTTTTTAGAGAATTTTCCAAGCAACCGCCGAAAAATGTTACATCCTTTTCAAAAGGAGAGAAGTTTCTACTTTGCAATCCCCAATTATCTCCAATTTATTTCTAGCAATGAGAAATTCGCCCACTCCGAAGAAAAACCTTTATTCGACGTATTGATATCACTCAGCACACAGGCAAGGAAAAATTGACTGGAAGTCGCCATGACACCAATTTCTTTCTATGCACAACGCGGATCCGCGTGGGGTCGAGAAAGCGTGTTCTGGTTCTGGCGTATGGTTATTTTCACAGAAAAGTTTAATTACAAATAGGTAACAACCATAATATTAAAATCGTTCATTTTCTCAGCCACTAGATCAAAGTTGAACCGTGAGTTTCAATGCAAATATACCGTTCAAACCTCAGTTTAATGCTTAACGTAGCCAACTTCCACGAGACAACTTGAAAACAATTACGGCTTCTGGCTACGCGACGTCTCCTGTCATGGGGAAAGCTGCAAGAGTTTTCGAAAAGCGTTTGTGTGTAGCCAGGGTTGCACGTGTTTGTTACGAAACTTTTCAGCTCTGTACGTTGAATGAGGCCCGCAAGACAGCTGATTTGAACAGAAGGAACAGTCATACATAGAAACCATTCGTCTACTGCTGTTAACAAACGAGTCAAGGACACCGCCGGATTCAAGTGGCCTGCCCGAATACTTGGCTGCTTTTCCTTGCGTCCTTCTTGCGGGACACTTTACCTAAGTTCAAAACGAAATATTTCGTAAGTCGGTATCTTTCCATCGTGTGTTCGGACCGGGAAGGTACTAGATTTAAAATATTCCAAGAATCTGATCGATTAAATTTCATGTTTGGTGTTGGATTTTCGCTAATGGTATAACCGCGTTTGAAGTATGAGCAGAGTTGGATAAACGTGCTTTCGCTGATCTGTATGTCGATATATGAGTTATTTATTTGTTTGCCACTACTGGATCTACACGCACATAAGTGACACACTTAAATAGTGGAGCAATTTTGAACCGCAAGCAAAAAAGCAAACTGAATGTTGAGCCAAGTTCACCTAACAATTGCCTTCACCTCTTATAAGAGAGAAGTGTATATACTATTTAACTGCAGAACCTTGAGTTTCGTGGAAACACATGTTTTAAGTGGCTTTCTTACTTAAGCGAGTCACTAGAGTGAACCGTGTACACCAGTACTAGGTATACTCAATGGGCAGGTACTGGGTAGTTGGGAGCACCAAGTCTCATGGAGGATAGCACTATGACGTATTAGTATAAGTAGTTGTACTTTGTAGTATGTGACATCAGTTCTTAAGGAAATGAAACTCGTTCCAGTTAACTAAGTTTGGTTCCCACCCACATCACTATAATTATTGTTAAAAGAGTGTTTTCTAATAATTTTGGGAAGTAGTCATGTTGAATATTTTGTGCAAATCTTTATGAGTGGTAATCACTCCAAATACGTCTTTCAATTCAATGTTAAGTTACATAAATATTTGTCATGATAATTGGTCATCGTACCTTACCTACAAATATGGCAACATCGCAACATAAGTTGCGTTCTTATTTTAGCATCAGAAGGTACTTCATATTGTTATTACTTTCTCGCCGGCGCCCTGACTTGTTAAAGGGGTTGGGGGTGGGGATAAGGAGAAGGAGGGGGAGGTTGACATTAGGGCGATTTGGATGAGAGGAATGCTGGATCTACGGACGCGACTTTCGCCGTGAGGAAAGCATGCATGCAAAAGAGAAGACTTTGTAAGTTTGATGTCTCCAGTTCCTGAAAAAAAAACAGACATGTTTCTGGATAAATACTTGGGTAAAAGGCCATTCTTGAACGTAACAATGAACTCATTCGTATCATATTATGCAGTTGGGGCTAGGCTAGTGACCTGTTTAAATATGCCAATACATTTTGCTTGGATGACCTCAGTATGTACTTTCAAATTTCTTATCTTCGTAAAATTCTGTAAATTTCCCCAAATCCCCGACATTCCGTACCATGCTTTAAAACGTTCAGAAGCAGTTACGAAATCGGTTCTAAACTTTTTTCACCGATAGCATCTAAACATTTACAGAAACCAGGTCGAACTGAGCGATCTGTTCTCAGTAGTCGTCTGCTGTTTGGGCGTGAGTTTTGGCGGAATATTTGTCGAGTAGGAGAAAATGTAAATTGTAGATGCAAGTAGTAGTAATCACAACATCAAGCAATAACGTCTCGAAACACCTTTTATTATACGCTGCTACATTCTGAAATGCACCGTCCAGCACATTTGTTTGATTTCATGAAAGCGAGAACTGAATAAGATTCGAGCCTTGCCGCTCGACATTCAGAAGATTACCTTCCAAACCAGCTCATTAGTACTTACGCCAGTTCAGAGGTTGGTGGACACACGGCTGTCCTTCAAAATGCCCTATACCCTATCATGGAGAGAGGCTTCGTTTTACCGATTTAGAGGTTCCATAACTGACATTTTCTGGGCCCCAAAAATGTTCAAAAGATTCTGAAAAAAAATCTGTGTACTGAGAAAAGATAAATAGAGGTACCTGAATAAACCACAACTCATTGATTCATATAGCCAAGCCTCAAATAATTCCCAAACATTGCTTAAATGAGATACTTTTAAAAATGCACAACTCCAAAGAAATTCAAAGATTTGGACACCAAGTGATGTTAGGGACCTCTATTTACTCCTCCTCCAAGTACTGTTTTTTTCAGAATTTTACATTTTTAATACATAAACAGTGTCAGATACGATCAGAGCACGCAAACATGGTTAAACAAACCTATCCCGCCGTCCTCAGCCCTCTTAAGCGATGGTCCGAGCGTTTCCGAACGCTTCGGACTGATCCTATCTATATAAAGCCTCTTTAGTCCAAACGAAAGAGGCTTTTTCTGGACTAGTCCAGACAAGGATTCCGTAAAGCTCTACTATCAACAAACTATTTACTTCCTTACCTTGGTTTCAATGGCGCGCGAATCAATGTCTTGGAAATGTAACTTTAGTTTACATTTGCCGTCATCCGAAGAACCTTTCAGCTGCGAGAATTTGAACTTCCAGTTATAAGTTTTCGCTTGTGAGTCATAAAGTGCGAAGCCCATGTTCCAGTCGAGAGTGAGGCCTGCGGTTTTACACCCGGCTACAGTCACGACGAACGTTTTGCTCTGAAACACAAGAACGCGACGCCGGCATCGTGACTAAAGTATTTTCACACCGAGCTGCAGTGTTACCATGAGCTTGCCAAGGCTTAAACGGCCATATTTGAAGTTTGCATTAGCAAAAGTGTACTGCAAGAAGCATATTTGGTTTCAAATCTGTGCGTTTTTTAAAAATTAATTGTCACGCTCACCAATACGTGATAAATATAGGGGTTTTTGAATAATTGATCACAAAAAATACGAAAAATATAGTTGAATTTTACACAATTTTTCACGGTTTTGCTCTCCTAGAAAAAATTGTCTTCTCGACGTTTCAATGAAGCTCGCTCCATAATCTTCAGGAATGAAGTCAAACAAAATTGTTTTCTTTTAACTCTGCTTACTTATTTCTGGTAAAAAATGACCAGAGTTTTGTTTCGCCAAAGAAAGTGCCATATTTTCTTCATTTACTCTGGCGATCACTGATTAGGAATAAAATTTTTCTATCAGAGCAAAACTGTGAAAAACTGTGTAAAATTCAATAAACATGGCTCTGGAAACATGCGTTTAACCAAAAATAAAGTTGTAACACGTAATTAGTATCGCCAGTAATTTAATATATACCTAGCTGGACCATTTCAGTAAGACTTTTTTTCAGTTGGCACCACTTCTCATAGCAAGGCTTAAAATTTTTTAGTGTAGAGCAGTTTTTAACCACACCATCCCTACTAATTCTTCCTCTTCTATGCAGCCGAAGGGACGGCGAGTATAGTCGTTGCTTTAGTTAGGAGTGTACGGAATTTTGAAACGTTTTCATGCCGGGGATTTAATGATGGGGATGTCCTCGCACTTGTTATCCATGTTAACTCCCCAAACATGTAATTTGTCGGAATAGATGGGACTAGCTATGTTGTCAAATATCCCGTAGACCAAGTGCAACCCTCACATGACATATTGCTATGAAGACTTTAGGATTCATTGTACTGGTAGGTAGACGGGTTGGGGTTGGGGAGGCAATTTGGTATTAGACAACACAGCTCTGTGCTCGAGTCAGCGACCAAGTCATTACGGGTAGAACACCCGAGTCCTGTCAAATAAACATTGGTTTCAACAAATATAAACCTATTCACCTCTTGATCGGCAGAAATTCAGTGCACTCCTAACTAAAGGAAAGACTATACGTTGTCGAATCGGAAACAGGTAGATTTTAAAACTTCTATACTGAAGGCAAAGCAACCCTTTCACAGGTAGCTACTCTTGTTTTCTGGCGTTAGCGCGATTTCAATTGGTAAAAGACAAGAAACTTTCTAGCTTCCAAAAAACCGGACATCAGTTTGTCGGCCCAGATTAATGTGGAGTTTGAAGCAGCTCTTTCTTGTATTCTTGACATCTTCGAGATTCCATACCTGTGAAAAGGTTGCTTTGCTTTCGGTAATCATGTTGTCAAATATCACTATCCTGGGTATGTATTCCAGTCACCACCGAACTCGCCCGACTCTTCGGTCGCAAAGTGGGGAAGAAATTGTAGAGGCGGTATTGGTAAAAACTGCTTAAGATAGGTGCGAGCGTAATTAAGTTTTTCTGGACATAGAAAACGGTCGCTGGCAGAGGTATAAAGTTAACCGGTTTCAGTATGTTTTAATGGAGTAAAAGTGATCTGCTATCTGACAAGGAATACACTTTTACAGCCAAATACACGGCGATTTATAATTGTAATATTCTTAAAATGATCTGCTATCTATTTATATAGGCTAATTAATTATTCCAAGGGTACCTACTTTCGTAACATGGTTTTTCATTAAAACTGGCTCCTTCATATAGATGAAATAAACGTAACATCTCAAGTTGTTATTGTGATCGAAATGTGAATGCACGTCATGTTAATACGGTGCCACGTTAATTTGAAAAGTAGCGATATTTCGTTCCAATTCCATTAGGCATTTTCAAGCATGTTACCTGTGTCAAAAGTTGACAGCGTAATGAAAGAAAAATTCTCATTTTACTTCAAATTTTCTTTTTCTGATTACGTCAGGTGGATAAATAACATCGTTGATAAGCAAGATCGATGTTAATAAGTTGTCATCTAGGCTAGTCCAAAAGTCTGGTCGAGGAGAGACGGAATTTCTCGACTTTCTTCTCGATGATGACTTCCACACAAGCTATCAAACTTTGAGTTAATTAACTATGTGTCTAAAGCTATAAACGGTATGGATATGGAGATGCCTAATGAAAGACACTGATCCACAAAATGGGTGAAGAATGCTTCACTCTGACGAGGATTACAAATTTAAAGCCGTCCACACGACTAGTTTAATGCGACGCTCTATTTACTGGAAGAGCGTACTTTTCCACCAGGGGCGTAAGTGTAGGTAATGCAGTCAGTATAGCTAGAAGTCTATTTTAGGGGTGTAACGAAGTATGCTCTCTCACAGTATCGACTGTAGGTAAATAAATTGCTCAAACTTTTTCGACGTTTAGTTAACCGTTCTGTCTATTTCTTCAGGGGGAAAGATTCTGCGCAGAAAAAAACCCAAGAAAATGCGACTAAAGATTGACTTGTGACAGGTGACTGGTGAACTACACAGAACGAGTGCTTATAAAAATCTTTAGATTCGTGTCTGTCTCTTCATCTTGGCACTAGCTTTCAAAAAAACTTTTTACAAACTGGATTAGAATGCTAACAAGTTCACTTAAAGTTTCACAAAATGCTTGTTGTTTTAGCAGCTGTTTCTGAGGACTTCTTAGCATTATTACCCAGTTTTTAAACCGTTTCTTTTTGAAAACCAGTGGTTATTTTGTCGCGTTGTCGTAGGTACTTTAGTTTTTCTATGCACTAGCTTACCACTGAAGAAGTAGACGGCATAGTTTACGAAACGGCGGAAAAGGTTTCGCATAATTTTACTGTGCATTATTTACCCTTCACACGAAACAGTTTTTTTGAAAGCGTTAGGAAACATACACGCGTCTAAAAAACTATGTGCCCAATGACATGAGGGCAACATGTTTGTTTTGACAAGGCATAACCATATAAAATGGCTTTCAAATAAATAAGTAACACAAGTAGATGGGCAGCCGACACCGGCAGACCAGCAGGATAGTTAGTATGTTCGCTGCACCCACCCCGAGCTTCATCACAGCCGCGCACACGGAGCAGTGCCACGCATTCTCGATGCGCAGCAATTCCTGTCGGGTCTCCACGGAGAGGTACCTGGACTCGTGTCCAGACGACTGGATAAGGAAGCAGTGTTGCCGTTCGTCCACGTTTTCCGAGTCCTTGATCACGCGGAACATGGTCTGGTACACTTTGAACACCAGGCCACATTTCATCCAGTCAGCAATGTTCAGCTGCACCGGCAACAACGCAAACAAAGCATCCGGTCAGTTTGTCACCAAAAGAAGGCTACAATCCACCAACCAGTCTGCTAGTGGCTGGTCAGTTTCACTCCCCCGCATTTCGGACATTCGTTGATTGATAATTAGATGAGCACCTAGGAGACCACCGCTCAACGTAACTTCCGAATTGGACGATACATCTCGAACGTAAGGATTTCTCCACTAATCCGTGCTATCGAGAGGTTGACATCAATGAGAAGATGTTGCTTTATACTATCTTTAAACCCTCCAACATCTCTCCCGAACAAAACTGGGTCTTGGGGTGCATTGTTACACATCCAACCTCTCAATCTAACCCAGCACAATGTTGCTTAGGGCCGGTTTTTCAGTGGCTCGTTAAGAACCTGACGGTCCGTTAACTTGTTATTACCATGGCAACAGCCAATCAGATGTATTGATTCTTTCTCTAACGGACGTTAAGATTTAACGGCCCAATGAAAAACTGGCCCTTAACGTTGGTGATCTCACGAGAACCGTTGTAGTTAGATAGCCAAAGGTATAAGGACGCTGTCTGCTTGCCGAGAATATTAGGAGGGAAGAAGTCACTAGAGCTTCGCGGCAGCGACGCTATGTAGCGCTGGGGTCGGTATCACGAACCGCGAATAGTGAACCTGTCTTCGGTACCGACAGCAGCGCTACTGCGCGAAGCTCTAATGGCTCGTCTACTTGGCTACAATTAGCTACCTGTGGCTATCTAAAAGGTTCGGTGTCCATACTCTATTTTTGTTAAGAATAACTAATTCCACGGGGAGCGCCACTAGTCAGCACTACCACCAGATACACCAACCTAACAACCCCAAACATCTTGCCAACATCTGTCAACATCTTGCCTCCAGAGTCTAGGGAATTCAGTTCAGTGTTTTGGAAACATCTCGTTTTATATTTCACAAAACACTTTTCAGCAGATTCGTGTTATTAATTGTTAAATTCTATGCATATTTTAAGAGCTTAAACGTTTGATTTGAAGTTTTTGCTGGTCCTCCATTGTTTTTGAAACGTCACCAGAATGTTATGTTCTTGTCAAGTTTGTGAGAGCCACCGAGGCTGTAAATTTAATTGTCCTTTTCAATTGACCTAATCCTGGCTAGACTATACCACTGGATATCACTTGAGACATGTTGGGTTGGCTTAGGGGGGTTGATTTTAGTGCTCACCGGTGGCGAGTCGAACAGCAGTACATCCGTTCCCTTGAGCGTCAAGAACTTGGGCTTGTAGTTCTGCCACGGCTGGTTGTTGTTCAGGATACCTTCGTTCACCCATCCCATATATTCAATTCGCTCTGTCGCCGCGAAGTTGCGATTGTATAATTTCATCTGAAACAAGCAACCAGGCGTCACTCATCCAAACTACGCCGAAACCTACCCCAAACTACCCAAAATTTCACATCGATTAGATAATGTAATACATTTTTTTTATAGTGGTGTTTAACGACACACTGTATTGACGACTGGCCCTTTGGCACTGGTCTTTTGGCGTCGGTGAATGATAGGGTGATAATGAGGGTGATTATCAACCTTACAGGGAAGAGGGGAAGCCCGGTGCCGGCACGTAGCCTACTCCTGTCGAAAAGCACCAAGGGAACCACCGCTTAACGTCCCTTCCGAAGGACGCTACAACTCGAACAGCATGGGATTCCTCCACTAATCCGTAAGGTCGAGAGGTGGATTGCAAGGGGAGTGAAACTGTCGCACTAACTTCAAACCCTCCAGCCTCTCTCCCGAACAGAAATGGACCTTGGTGTGAATGGTCACCCATCCAACATTTGGTCCACCTCAATGTTGCCTAACTTCAGTGATCTTACGAGAACCGGTGTATCCAACATGCCAAACCGTTCGGTGATAATGTAATATTTGGAACGACGCGGGAAAAATGTGTAACCGATCCGGAATACAAACCCGTGATCGAGTGCTTACCACTGAGCTAGCCGGGCACACATTCCCCACGCCTCCACCACTGCCTTACCCGGCGAGGCGTGGAGAATGTGCGCCCGGCTAGCTCAGCGGTAGAGCACTCGACTGGGAAGTGATAGGTTCTGGGTTCGTGTCCCGGATTGGTTGCACATTTTTTCTGCTTCGGTGTTCTTCTATCTTTTGCTTACTGGTTAAAGCTCCCATCCAGAAGAGTCAGTTCCAAATTTAATTTTTGTGGCTATCAGATTTGTTTTTCATTCGTGAACTCTTTGATTTCATTAATATCTAATAGGTAGAGTGGTTCAGATAATTTTTAGTAGGCCTTGCTAGAAATTTTGTTGTTTTGTTGTTTTGTTGTTTTGTATATAAGTTCTTTTTCACGTAAAAACTGTCACATTCACCCTGAGGAAGCTTACAATACAGTTCGCAAAACGTTGGGAGTTCGTTTGTTAAAAGTTCTTGGCAGTTAAACCCATTTATTTACAGTTTTTTTTGGAAAGCTAGTGCTAAGATTAAGAGGCAGACATGAGTCTTAAGAAATAAATGAGGAAAATGATGTTGGTATTTAGGAGTGTGTCAAACTCACTTGTAAGCTAGTCAAGCCCACGATATTGTCGGTGATATATTTGAGCCACTGTGAGAGGATGGCCGCGTCGTCGCAGTGTATGATTCCCGTCGTGGCGCCGTTCAGACCTCGCACCTCGAATGAGTTCTGTCTCAGCTTGTCAGTTCCGAAGATGTAGCGCGTCACGTACGCCATCATCAGTGGCACTGGAACAATAGCACAGCCACAACGTCACAACGTCACAACGTCACAACGTCACAACGCCACAACGTCACAACGCCACAACGCCACAACGTCACAACGTCACAACGTCACAACGTCACAACGCCACAACGCCACAACGTCACAACGCCACAACGCCACAAAGTCACATCGCCACAACGTCACAACGTCACAACGCCACAACGCCACAACGCCACAAAGTCACATCGCCACAACGTCACAACGTCACAACGTCACAACGTCACAACGCCACAACGTCACAACGCCACAACGTCACAACGCCACAACGCCACAACGCCACAAAGTCACATCGCCACAACGTCACAACGTCACAACGTCACAACGTCAC
>QKMV01000512.1:0-21959 GCA_003287335.1 Lednia tumana
GAAGTTTTGAGTTCAACCCCAATTTTTTTTACCACATAAATAGCAATGGTTTTATACATTTTTAATGGCTTTGTCTGACCTCAATGCAAATTGTTTTGTGGCGCGGGAAACCTTCACACACTTCACAGTTAATTTAAGCAATTAATTTTTCATTAACTTTGCCCAGTGAATAGATTGAAATTACGTGCCTCTATTTTGTTTCTATGATATTAAAAGGAACTGTACGAGATCGAATAGGATCGAATTGTACAGTTTTGTGACGAATTCTAGTTTTATTGTCCTCTTTCACATTCAACCTACCAGGGGAAGAAAATGTCGAAGAAAAACGCAGTGACCCATTTGTTTATTTATGCCGCACGATCTTGCCATGTGCGATAGTTCAATGTTCAATCTACGAACATGACAGCCACACATCTAGCAAGCTCGTATTGGTGTTTGAGGTGAGGGTTCGATCTCCAGGGAGACAGTCGATCTAGTCAGGGATGGGATTAGATTTCCCCAGGATCCCTTTAATATACTCAAGAATATAGGAGAATGCTAGGTATAGGTATAGTCCCAGAATAACGTTCTTTTAGTACACATATAACATAAAAAAATAAACTTTGTCTGGTTTCACAGATTAAAAAATAAAAGTTTTTGTATTTTTTTCTTAAGATACCAGCTATACCAGCACTCAGGTTGATCCGCAGTTATTGTTAAGGTGGTTTCTTGGCCAAAGAGTTGTGTAAGGAAACACAGCAGCCAATTTGGCAAATGGATGCCGCCATTGCATGGGACCGAATAAAGCTGGCTGCGTGAAAGGCGACGGACGCCGAGTTACTCTACTCGCTTGCAGCATCCTGATAGCCGTTACACGCCGCACACAGCCGCTTTAATGGCGGAAAACTGCTTCTCTAATTGTCCCGAGAGACAGCTTTCTTTGTGCTGCTGAACGTCATGAACAATTGCACTCAAACAAATGCTGGCGCACATAACTCAAAAGTTGGCTCTCCCACTCTCAAGCTGATTGCATTCAGATGATGTCAAGGTGAGTCAAAATTGTTTTTGCAGAATACTTTTTTCTTTCTAGCCCTACGGGCCACCACTAAAATATATAATCTACAACAAACGGTTAAGAAGGCGCACGGTGTCCGTCTTTATTAATTACGGGGGTTTGTTAAGCTCCTGATCGGAATGAGTGAGCCAAGACAATCTAAATACATCTCCCGACTTTGTGCTTCGGAACTGTTTATACATTTTAATTCCAACACCTTTTTTCTTGAACACGTGCTAAGCCCGCATCGGCTCAGCTCGCATCGGCAAGAGGTCCTGTATTTAACGAGTCGTCTCTTCCAATTATTGGAACCGTTCACTTGCGCTCATTAAACATCTTTGATTAAAAAGTAATCAAATAACAATCTTCTTTAATTAGAAAAACGCGTGGACAATCAAGTTCCCATTAGTTCTATATTTCACGAGGGCGCATTATAGCCTCTGAAGACTACCGCGATATATAAGTTTGGCAACTCGTAATATTTTGATGAACGGAAGGAACCTTATTGGGCGCTAGAACGAAAATTGTGTTACTTTGAAGATTTGTGGGTAGCCCGCTATAAAGAAAATGGTGACGTCAGCGCTAGGGGTGTAAAACTGTAAATCAGCTTATCCTGCCGGGTTTTAGCAATAGAAAGTGGGTTTGGAGAGTTATCTGAAGAGTCCGCACCCTACTATCTAGCCTGCAGTGGAAACTGAACTGAAGAGATTTTATCGCGGCCGGATCGGACGGTGGATGCTTATTATTAGTTCGAAAAGGCAGGGTCTGAATGGCCCATTCATTATGTCATGTTTCATATACCTAATATTTTCCCGTGTATGAGGTCTTTTTAGCCAATCTAAAGTCGATTTAGAAAGTTCTTTCGGAAAATGGAACCTCTGGCAAATATAGACGTTGATAAACCAAATGTAATATCATCAGTTCTAGTCTGTGGTTCTCATGTGAACCAATAAAAATAAGAACATTCGGAAGCCTATATTGCTACAACATCGATTCAGAGCATTTTTTTTTCACCTAACTTCGCAGGTCTTTACTACAAGGTACCAAATCGAGTGGAATTTGAAATTACATTATAAGATCAGGTTAGTTAATAGTAGTGGAAAATAGTGCGGTTACTCACGTCTGTCAATAAACCGGAAGTTTCCAATGAAGCCCGAAGAGTTGCTCGCTTTGGAGTCGGTGTGGAACTCCAGCACGATGACTGATCCCGAGCTGTATATCACGTGAGGTATGTCCGTGACTCCGCCGCAGAGAAGTCCTGACCAGGTCGTCAATTCGTTCACGTCCGGTTTGTCCAAATGAAGAAATAGCTTTAAGAAGTCGCCTCGTATGCAGCTGAAATGGAAAATATCAAAAATTCATTACCACTCTGATTGGGGTTTGAATCTTTTTCTTGGTGCGTTCTTTAAAATACCTACGCGACTTTAATATCGAGTAGTTACAAAAGCTCCGTAAGTCATTTCAAACCCTGCAAGTAGAAATTCAATTATTTCCAACTTTCTTAAAAAGTAATGCTTCCTTTTCCCCACAGTACCTACTGCAGATTGTAAAGTTGTTCGGATTTTCTACCCAAGGTTTTCCAAATCGAACCAGTCGATTTAACATCAGTTTCCATTATTCGGTCAATACTGAAGCTTACTCACGTGAAAACAATTTCAACTAAATAACAGCTCCTCTATCCTGAACCAGTGCGAATAAAGTTAAACTTGAATTTGTGATCATTCGTGAGGAAGATCTTTGCTCTGTTGATGTTGAGACGTATTTGTACGCGACTAGAATCAGCCTTGAGTGGTGTTACACTGCTGCGATGCCATGCCATGGCTAAGTGCTCAGCATTGATTCTTTTCGTCTGAAAGATACGTCATCCCTTTCCATGATGGACCACTTTAACTCTTCTTCTTTCGCAGCTCACGATTCATTTCAAAATAGATTGCACATATCAGCGTCAACACCATCACCGAAACAAAATACCTACCCGCTCCTTGGATTTTCTTTTGAAGTCAGGCAATATGCAAATATATCGCGATAATAATACGTGACGAACTTTGAACGACAACGCTCTTTTTATAATGTCGCATGTTCGTCTTTCGGTGAACTTTCACGTTTCATTCCTATTTGAAATTTTGTTCTGGGCTTTGAAACGTTTAGAGTAACACGGTTCTCATTGGCCACAAACGTGCAAACGTGCCCCATGGATCGTCCAATGGCTTCGTCGAGTCCAATAGCTTCGTCGGTGATATCAGGGTGACAATCAGAGCGCCACCGGGTGAAAGACACACCACCTACGTGACGTGACATGTGAATCTGGCGGGATCAAGTTCGGATCATCCGAATCTGAGTATTATGCCATTCTCAGTCTCCATTCGTATTGTGAATTGTGATCGAGATTTCACAGGTGAGGCGAAGCGAGAAGCATCGTCAAAACTCGTGACGCTTGACAAGTGGATGTTTTGCAGTCTGTTTGAAAATTTGGCTCAGTCAAGAAAGCCATGAAATCTGAGAGAATATAGTAAAATTTCTCGCATACGTGTGATTCCACGTGGTAAAGTGCTATAAAGGACTACAGAAGACTTACGATCTCTTAACGGGGCAAAAGTTTAAGATAAAAGGCGATTTATCTATCGATATTTTATATATATATGGCTTATTTTCTCAAGTATATTTCATGCGTTTATTTATTTCGCTTTTAGGGTATCGAGATTTTGGCTTCTTTTGGCAGATGCATGGCTATTTGATGTATCACCGAGAAAGAATGGTCTTCTGGTAGTGTCGATTGGCAAAATGGCAGCAGCATGTGGAACGACGGCGACGACGACGACGACGACAGAAAAAAGTTTACGTCCTTCCCGAAACTGTTCCCTCAGTATGCAGAGTTGCCAGTAGGCGATATATTTTCTGAAATCGGCATTTGAAATAATTTTAACTTTCTAGACACGTAACTTGTTGTTTTATGTGTGCTTTCTCTGAGAGCACAGGATGCTAGTAGCAAACCTGTCTGTGCACGAAACAATGGACTTTGCTTCGGCTCGTACACAGGGATGGGATCCGTTTTGGTCTTGCAGATGAAGGAAAAAGGTATACATTCTTTTTGTTCCTTCTCTCTACTTCATTTTTTTGTTTCGTTCTACGTATAAGTCGGAAAAGCTCTGTGTCTAAGCAATCAGTTGCTTCTTCACTGATTCCTAAGGGTTTTGGAATGCAGATCGCGAAATTGCACCGAGTGCTACGGTTCAGACTACGCTTATGTTTTCCGCATGACTTCCTCGGACATTCCCGTTGACCTTTGGGTTGCTTTGGGATAGCAGACATACGGAAAAACCGCACGCCGCAGTTTCTCCCGTTCGAAACTCATAATTTAACGTTTGAGTACTCGACCTATACTGTGTTCATTCGCATTGCGCTTCATACACCCACATATTACCCAACTTGCAAGAAGTTTGTGCATTTTAATCAAATCAAAAATGCAATGCACACAATTTTGCATTCGAGTTAGAAGTTGTGTTAGTTTGCTGCATCGTTAAAACTTTTTAACGTCCTCGTCCATTATCGATGTTATTAAGAATTGATGAGATAAGTGTCATCGGGTTTACTATAATATATTTTGAACTGTAGATGCTCCACTAGTATCACATGATCCACTACAGCTCACGACATCAACTGTCGAAAGCGTACGACAGAGGATATTCGTCTAACTCCTAGACGTGCATAAATTCAGATGCTTCACATGGATGCACTGGCACAGTATTGCATTATTTGTGAATGACAGTACTACTTGGTAAAATATTTCCGTCCTCCCTAAAAAAAGAAACGACATCAAACTTTTCAGTTTCACTCTGAATTCTTTATCGTTGTCGAAATTTTCTCAAAGCAGGAGAGAAGCATATACTCGATACACTATACAGCGGATAGGAAGGGGGCAAATATAATATCTCCACAGCGAAGCAATAGCAGACAGTTTGCCACCGAAAGACATATCTAACAGCAGGCAAGCCAAAAGCTGTAAAAGAGCGCACATACAATCTTAAGAATCGTAACCACCTTTTCTGCGGCACGAAACGAAGTTTACGGTCTTGGTATCTAGCCAATAACTTCGATGGTAAACCGAAACCGTCGATATTTTTTACTCACAATGAAATACTCTACTATATAGCCATCATACTTTTAAATGTAATAAAGAAATCAAAATTTTCTCACTTCGGAGAAAGAGGAGCAAGAACGAGTTAGCTCTCTTATAACCTTATAGGAAATATCTGGATATTGCAATCGTTCGAAAAGAAGGCATTTTATTAGATTCGTTAGTTTATTAAAACTTGCGTGACAGCTTTCATCCAAATTTATCGGAAAGTTTTTATTTGGCGCATGCCTAGAAAACGTACAGCAGCTCAGATCTGATTTGCGGTGGAGGTGCCGGGTTGGCGAGCAGCTTCCTGCTTTAGTCGTTGAAACATGGAATAACGAATAAAATGTTTGAATTATTTGAAGAAAATATTTTCTGGGCAATCAGTTTAACTAGCTGGTTTTCAAATCAGCTCTCTTTACATTAAACATTAACTGGATCACAATTTACTGCTATTACATTTAAGTCACTCGTGGTGGTGCCGTGTTGAGTTCAGCTTTAATAAAACATATTTTTGATCTATTCAAAATTGTATCACTTTACAACTGCGTCTTTCAAACTATGTAAGCTCTCCTGGTTTCAAACTTGATAGTTTATACTTCAAAACAGCGCATTATATATAATGTATCTATCATAACATAGCCTACATTCATTACTGGGGGGCTGAAGGATTTACTAGGTAACTTTAGCGGAACGAATCATTTTTAAACTACCGGAATTTGAAACCCCCAATTTATACAAGTCCAGCTATTGGCACCAGTGAATACCGACATGATATCAATTACATATTATACAAAACAATTGGAATTAATTGGACATAACTTTGCATTCTGCCTACATATAGAATAGATATCGATTCAATTAATCACGAATAATAAGCTAACCATCCCTAAGCACTCGACAACGATAAACTAAGACAGACGATCCATTGAATTAGTTTCATAGAAATACATGCAATAGGTTTAAGGTTGGATGATTTTCAGTAAAGGATATGTTTAAGATGTGGTGGCCATTATGTTGGTGTTCTAAAAGGAAGGATCTCATTCGGTGTCTCCCTCCCACGTATCTGAAAGGCTTACAGTCCAAAAAGGTTGCGCGACGTCTTTAAATCAACTTGTCGATGTTGGTATTGCCAACCTGACGTAGCTTGCAACAAGCTTACTGACAAATCTTCTTAAAAGCGACCTAAAACCACTGCGAAGCCGAGCCATTCAAGTTGCACTTCTAATGACGGAAGGAACAATGCGCTTTTGAAGAGTAGCACTACTCCTTTTCCAAAAGCCTAATCGTATCCTACGTTTCTTAAATAAGCATATTACAGCGCCAGTCGTCAATGTAGTGCGTCGTTAAACACTGCAATAAGCATATCCAGTTCTGGAGTATAGACTACAGACTAAGCAGCACGGTGGGATTTGTGCCATGCCACTGTTCCACAGGCTACATGATTGGTTTTTCTTATATATAAGCACGCTACATTTAAATATCATCATTATAAGCTTTATTTTCCACAGCATACTCTGTAATATCCAGCAAACAGTGCCGTACATAAATTTGTTTATTACAATTTCGCTTTTAATTTAGCGAGTTAAAAATGAACGGCCCACCAAGAGGCCATGAAACAATTGTCGAGTGAGGCACTTTTTGAGCAAGGTCACTTCGTAAATAATACACCATTAGAAATAGGCTAGGCGCTTTTTTGACCTTAGAGACTTAAAGCACTTATGATCAGAAACAAATCTTGAGCAGTGGCATATTAGTCCGCATTGATTTTTGAATTAGTTCATTCGTTCAGCCATAGGCATAAAATGTGTCTTGTACTTTTTTGTATTCCTGAGCTATTCTCGCATCGATCGAGTCGCCACGCGCGCCGACCAAAATCTTAAATAACCTGTAAAATGTATAAGAAGTGTCCAAATATATTTCAGGTGCCGATTAAGAATATGATTATGCATTCAAGTGTAAGTGAATACTTTTATTCAGTTGTTACAGCCCCTGAAATGCCAAATGCCACTTACAACAGGCTCTTAATTAAGCTTCAATTCAAATGACAAACATTATGAACATCCGTTATAACGCACAGGTATTCTCATTTACTGCACCTCGACAAACTCGTGAGATAGCCTCTGTTACAGAAACGACAGCATATACACACTACAGTCTACACCAATTACTTTCTGAATTATACGGCTCTCGTTAATGATTCGAGAGTCCTCTTCAGCTGACTGGCTAGCAACAGGAATTTCCGAGAGAGATCAGTATCCGGATATTACGTCACGCAGTGATGACAACATGGCTCCGGTTCGGGTAATGTAGCGCCGGTGTTTCCGGGTGTAGTTGGTACAAGAACAAAAATATGAGGTCACTAGCCATAACCTATTATATTCGCTAGTGATTTATTTGTAAAAATTGCTGTGCAGACAACACTAAAAAACTATTCATGATATCAATTTCTCGTTTTAAATTCACCGTTTAATAATGTTTATTCCTGTAGAGCAATTTCCTTTTGGATATGCATGATATTTACTCACGCTTGGATATTTTAATTTGGTTAGTATCTGCGATTGGCTGTTTACATTTTGGTATGCCGATGCAAAACTGGAGGCAATTGCAAGTTATTACATTATGTGTGGCGGGAGTCGTCAGAAGTAATTAGTTACAAACAAATCGTATTTAACAAAGTAGGAAACGATATGTGCCATGATATAAATAATAATGACCAAGGTGGTGTACATGTGTATGAACACATTTTAGGATAGTTTATTTAGCAAGGTACTATTTCATGGTATATGGTTACATTAAATATGGTTTACCTAACATTTATCTAGTCGGTAACAACTAGTCGGTACACTAACGCAGTTACCTCCCATACTTCCAAGTAAATGTCAAATAGTTTGTTTTAGTTACATATCAAAGTTGTAATTCCAATGAGTAATTCCAGTTCCTTTAGTGACGTGGATATGAGCAGATGCAATACACAAGGATACCATGCTTAGGTTTAATTAATTAAAGTCCAATTAAGCTAGGCATTTACGCGATGCCTTCATTACCATCCCCAAGTCTCTTGCGAGGCCATAGCTATTTTGAGTTCATGAGCCATGGCGTTGAGATGGTGCAGTGATAATGCACTTTTTGATTTAAAAGATAAGAGATATATTTGTTTGAGAATATTAAAATCACTTCAAAAATATCTGCTTACTCTGTATATACCTGTACTGATGTACCTTGCTTAGCTCAGTGGTTAGAGCATTTGCCCGGTATGTAAAAGATCCGGGGTTCGAGTCCTCGAGTAAGCAGGTATTTTGAAGTGATTTTAATATTCTTACAAAAATTAACTCTAGCCGTGTTTTTGGCTTTAAATGCTTATCCTTGTCATAAGAGCTATATCTCTGGCTCTAAAAAAAAATAGACAACAGTAATGTTATTAAATTTATAAGACTCATGGCTTTTGTCTAATTTTTTTGTTTTAAATTTTAAAGTTATTTGGAAACATTAATGTTATTTGAAAGAAGATCGACACGACTGCATTTGCGGGCAATTTTTTTCAAGTTGAAGTTTTTTTTTATCTTCTAACTGTCAGCGTTTAGATTTTATTCGAGAAATAAACAAAAAAGTTTTTCGATGCAGGTGATATATTTCAAAAACTTGTGAGATTTTAAGAAAAGAGTTTGTTTGCGGTGTTTTTTCTTTCCGCCGGTCCTGAGCATCTGGGAATACCTCGTGTGGAGGTAGAGACACGTGCTTTTGGGTCAGAGCTGGTTTGAAGTGGGGTACGTTGGTTTGTAATTGCACAACCTCAACTCATCGCCTTAGGGATAACAAGTCTTTGTCAGTGAAAAATTCAAACGAACGTTGTAAGCATTTTTTTATGTTTAACCTTGCTAATTTTGAGTTTTCGTGGCCAGAACAGGATATCCCACGTAGAGCCCATTAGGCATTGCGAACATAGACAAGCCACGTAAAATACCTACCAAAGGAAACCGCTGAGTACGTATTGTTTTAGAGGGTGAAAGGGACTTCGTTTATAAAATAATATTAATGTTGAGAAGAAAATGCTACTTCAGAGCTTAATGACGCCGTTGACAGATTTGTTTTAGCATTGAAAGGCTTTCTTGCTTGGAGACATGTTCGTTATTTTCGAGCCTTCTTCTGTAAATACGCCTGCTAAAGTGCACTACATGACACTGACAGACTCACTTACGCGGCCTAATTAAATGTATATCCCATAAAACCTAACTTCAAAAAATTATGGCGAGCATTTTCCCGGTTTTGTAAAGTTTTAAAACACATGCCTGTATTAAAGCGTCCTATCTTTTTTGTATTTTATTTTTGGCTCATGAATAATTGAGTAGACACAACATTTTTCTCTCGCCTGCACCACCATGCATGCTCTTTTTTACTATCGAAAATTATGAACACAGGGCAATTACAGAATACTCCACCATATTCTACTTTAAAAGCCCACTTCAAATTATATTAACAAAAAAATTGGTAATAAATTAACAGCAAACTATTAAGAACAGTAACGTCGTTAGAGAAGAACGTGATTCTCAACAAAATTTTTACAAGTAAAACAGCAAAAATGCAGCCTAACTATAACACGCCAATGACACTTTGTAAAAGAACTCTTCAACGCGATTTGACTCCAAATGCATCAATAGAAAATACAAAAGTGCAATAGAAATGGTCCATAATTTACAAAACATGACAATGTCGAGATTGTGAATAGCACTCGGTGAATCGAGACATGATCTGCTTGAAACGCGTTTTTATTGCTGACATACACCGCGTTAGCCAACGTTGGTTACCGTTGATTAACATTGGCCAGCACAATTCAACGTGCGACCCTTCTCTTCCCCGAAAAGCAAGCCCGGATTGTGACATACACGGATTTAAACCCTTTAATTCCATTTTCGGCTGTGCGATTTTATTCGCCGCCTGTCGTGATGGCTAGCTTCAAGATTGATGGCGTTAATCAAAACTTCCGCACGCAGAGCTCGTTGATCGTCGCTCTCATTTTCGCGGGCGTTGCTTTCCCACACGTGCACTTGTTCTATACGTCAAAGTAAAAATTTTACCTGCTTTCAGTCGATAGAAAGAAATATTCATTAATATTCATACCTGTTTTTAAGTGCATTTAGATATGTACACATTTTAGTGTTATTGCAATTTAACCACAAAGCGTCACAAATGTTATTATTACCTCAGCTGAATGTTTAAGAATCTTGTCCAACATAAAAAACATCAATTTAGCCTGAGGAAATTTCGCTGTGCTTTCTTGATTTCTTGTGCAAAGAACTGTACTGTATATTGTGTTGCAAAATAATTACGACCCAACAGTCAGTATTGCAGTCCTGAGTACACAAGATTCGATTCTATGCGTTGTGTGTTAACCTAAGACCAGTGTTGAATCCTCGTTTGTAAGGAGGACTATTATTTGCTTAATGTCTGTGTGACCACTGGCCGCCCTCATAACTATTTCCTCCTCCCTCAACCCCTTTGCTCACACCCCTAGACTGACCACGTGGCCTCACCACAGAATAATGCATAACGCAATCCGTGAGGCCGGCAGTTAAATGATTCTCCAGCCGCCTATGCTACATATTCAAAGATTGCTTGATTCAGTTCCAGTTCTATAGCTGCAGGAATTATTCACGTTTATTCTGCACGAGAACATGCAATAACTGTTGTTTTAGTTCGAAGTTGAACACCTCCCACTGCGCTATGGTTTATGAAACAATGCCGCAATGAAATAGCATGGACTTAAATATTTTGTTGTTCAATGAATTATTGGGTTAAAGTAAAAGGCCGGAGTAATTCCCATCTGTAGATGGGGGAAAAAGTTGTGAATTGCTTTAAAAGTCCTAGGAAGTTTCCGAATTTGAAGTGAAGTTGTTCATTGGTATTCAGCGCCGTGGATCTAGTGTTCGAGCCTCGTGGGGCTCCTTACCCCTAGGCAGTCACCCGTTTCAGCTTACTCGTTGCCACACCAATAGTTGCTATTTCCACTGACCAATCGGAATTAAATCTCAGCTCCGTTCCAAGTGAGACAGACATGACGTTACAAATCTGGTCCCCCACGATGTTAAAAGTATTCAGAGAGGTAAACATGCTGGTGAGGGGGTGGGGGTAGTTGTTCTCGTTGCGAAAAAGCTTTTAAATTAAACCGCACCGGATGTGACGTGTGGTTCCGTTTGGAATTAACTTTCGAAAGAGCCCCAACGGAAACTCGTGAAACTCTCGATGCTCAAATATATTTTACCATTCTTTCCGGTTACTCCTTGCCTCTTTCTCCCAGATATACTACCTATATATATATAACATTTCCAACTTTATTCTTTACCATTCCATTCATTATTCAATGCGACACATTCTGTCACATTTACAGAAACTCAATTTTCTGACTGTTTTGCGTGTTTTTTCCATTATTTTTCGCCACCACGTGGTGGAATATGGAAAACTTGGCAAATACATTGAAATAACTTCCTTCTTGGTATGATACCATCAATAAGCAGTAATCAAGATACTACAGCGACTACATTCCTAGGCTTGGGTCTAAATCAGCTGCAACTTAACCCATAAAATAACCTAGCTGTACCCGTTAGCTGTAGGGAGATTGTTCTCATCCTCCATCAGTACATATTTTATTAGACTTCCTGAACCTACATAGTCAGCCGTTGCTGTTTTGACGTATTGTCTGTTTTAGAACGCAGCGAACTTAATTCACCACATTAATTTGCATACTAATTTACCACCATCATCCACATTTTCATTTACCTGTCATTATCAGACCTTGGTCCCACGAGCAATTCTCTCCCACCTTCCCTTATCTGTAACATATTGTGATGAATCTTGTCAGAGCGTATAGTTCTGCTGAAAGGAAGCTTTTCACTCCAAAATATCATAAGCACAAGCGGCATTGCGTGTCAATGTTTTAATAAGATTAGCGAGCTGAGCACACACATAAAGTGCTTGCGCTTGTGTTCAGAGCGACTAGCACGTGTGTCTAGCTTGAGGTATGATTCAAAGTTAAGCTACTTGTGGTTTGCAAAATACTCCTTTGTCTTCTCTCCTTTAAATCTGCATGCGCTCGCAATAATCTGACGACACTTCACTATACTTATAATGTCACGCGTTTGTCTTGCCAATTTGCTGGATATGAGTTTACGTTGCTGCATTGTTTCATTAGTTTGAAGCTTGTAGTCTAATTAGCACTTCATAGTTACGACGCGGACGAGTCATTTATTGATAGTTTGATCAGATTACAAATTTACATGCGCTCAAGTTGTAGTCATTTGTAGTGGTTATGAAAATTATTAGCTTCACTTCTCTGTACTCAGCTACTTCCAAGGCTTGAAACTGTAATTACATGGCATTAACTCAAAAATGAAATAATTTTCAATTTAGCAGCATTATTCGAGCTTTTAGTGTTCTCGGCGGTTAACTTGTTAGGCTTGTAGTTATATTATTTCCATGCTCGCACAACCTTACGACCACAAGGAATTTCACTGTGAAATTGCATTTAAGATGGATGTGTTTACCAATGGTTGGGTACCCTGTACAGAATCTTATAATTATAAACTCTCATAGCTTGCGCTATTTTCTAGTACTCAACAGCTCACATGCTTGTCCGAAATCTCTAGGCGAGAAATAGCGTACCAATAAAAATACGTCCAAGTTTAGGTGTTGCCTAATTGCATTGTATTTTTCTCTAATTGTGGTTCACCCTGTGGCAATCTTGTTAGCTGGCGATCGCTTGGTTTAATTGTTTGGGGGTAGAGACGTGGGGAAGAGACTGTTAAGTTAACAGAATGGATCGAAGTTTAAACCAGATTGGCTTTCTTTCCCAGCTAACTCGGTTAACGCCTCCTGAAAACTAACCATGCCAAGCTACTAGACACGTTATGGTCTTCCCTAACTTGTGTTACTGCTAACTTGTATAAAAGCCACACACAGACACAATCTTAACTCAAGTTAGCCATTCGAAAGCACGCGAGACTCGGTAAAGCTGAAGAGAAAAAGCCATGTTTTTTTTGTGTGTGTTAATTTTACTTTCTACCCTCACCAAACCTTTCGTCTTGTCCACTAGACTTCGAGACGATGCTTCGACCAAGTCATCAGAAACTTTAATGTGCTCAACTTTCGACAGCTTTCGTTATTTGGGGGAGAAAGTTTGCTGTGAAAGAATGGCGACGGCCGCAGCCGCGTCTAACATTGTTTTCTCAGCCAATAAGTTAGAAGTAAACTTTAAACCTGAATAAAAGAAAGCTGCTGAAAAGAGGAATCGTGATTTCAAAGTAAATTATATTTACTGTCAATCTTTCAACAGTTCGAGTACACTTACGTCTTGTGCATGCGCCAACAAGCCCGCCAAGTATACATTGGCTGCAGAGGCAACCAACGAAACGATTAGCTAAAGGTTACAAAACTAGTGTTGGCTGCTTTTTTCTACTCGACAGAGCTACCAGTTTGTGGAAAAGCCTGCCGACGAATGAGAGGAATGCCACATAAAACGTAAGAATAATAATAATAAGGAAATTCCTAATAATTTTTATCGAATGCTAGGCAACTATAACCATCGAGCATTTTCGGAAGCTGCAAATCAAGCAATAAAAATTTAAGAGTGTTTTCGTTATAAAAAAATCTATTTTTGTGACTAAAATTAAATAAATATTACTGCTGCATATGGCGAATATTGACTGAATGGCACGATGTTTGGGCATCCCATTTAAATTTATTTTATTTTGATCTATTTCTCCATCAAATCATCCCACGTCCGCAAATCCAGCGTATAGTGTCATCAGCCACCCATCAATAATAACATTCGTTATCAATCTACGTCGACTTTGGCGAATAATTCGCAGCTGTGACTCGCGATTCTCCCTTGTCAATCATGTTGATGCCACGATAATGCGGAGTATTTGTGGTAATTGTTAGCCATGCTTTCCATTCAATGTTTAGAATCCCTTTAATGCGGAACTTCAATCAGTCTTTCGGTTATCTTCTGATGCTGGTTAATAAACTGTCACAAGTGTGTGGAAATATAAAGACGAAATGTTATCGGAATCCACTTCACAAAATAAGTAGTATGTTCAATCGACTGGAAAAATGTATATTGCAGGGTATTAAATTAAAATGATTATATAACCGCTTGGTCGAGCTCGTTAGCCGGTGGAGGTGCCAACCAGAGAGAATAGTGAAGGTGCCTTTTTACTTTCGACCCAGCTGGTTTTTTTGTGCATCGATCCAGATGAGACTCTTTTACTCTTTTAATGAAAACATGAGTAAATGCGAAATTCATTACAGGGCTTAACCGGACGAAGATTGGCTTGTATCTACGCGATCGAAACTTGGTACGCAAATTGTAGACACAGACTGAACTATAGTTCAATCGTCTATAGTTGCGCGTTGCTGTCGATACCTAAAGGGCAATTCCTAGTTCTATGAAGCTCGTAACATTCAAGTGGATTTCCCTGCTAATTAATGCAGTGTTCACATTTTCCCAATCAGTAACGCCATGAGCGGCCATCTCCTCCATTGGTTGTCCAAAGAATGGCGAAGGGACAAAGTGTTTCTGCTGAACATTGCGGACCTGTTTTCGAAAATACGTCCCTAAATATGTAATTGTTTAGCGATCTTCCTCACCAATGATCAGTCCCACTTAATTGGAACGTTCGTATAGTTTATTTTATCATAAGTTCAATCTAGTCAACATGGAATCGTATGCGCGAATTCAGCATGACTTTGAATTTGTGGTTTGAAGACATATTTACTATGAGGCCACCTCAAAAATCTATGCTCAAACTGGAAGATCGTGAGTTTAAGGGTAATAATATAGTAAGTGAATAAATTAAAGGGTTTTAAATTAAACTTGAATACATAAACTATGTCTTCATTGAAGATATTATCCACTCAGAACGTTGGCCATTTCGCTTTCTTTACACGCTGTTTTGTTGGTAAATTTACCGCTAGGAACTCATCCGTTAACTTCACAGCAACTCCAGCCATGTCATTTGCTCGCGCACGAGATATTTGTAAGGGATGTCATTTGTAAGCTTGTGCATGCTTTTATTCACTTTGATTGACAATGTCAACTCCTTTCGCTAGCTGTCCGAACCATTGTTGGTGTCGTATTAAGAACTGTCTCCGGTTCTTCTTTTTTCCTGTAGATCAATTTTTCATCTTATATAATATATAGATCCAAGAAACTTGGGCTCCGGATATTTTTCTCATAACTTCGTTTCTGCACATTTTATCTCTCTCCCTCCCACACTCTCTTGTCTTGTCCACCTGACCAACTTATCAATCTCAGTTTTCGCTTCTCCAATCCACACCACCATCTATCTAAATCAACGCATCTGCCCCTAACAGGCTTGTATAGCTCGGACTTTCTCTTGCCGTAGTGCTTTAGTCTTATAAATTATATCCTGCACCTCTGACTTGCCTTTTCCATGTTTCTGCATTCGCTGAGCATCCGTCTTGGCAGATTCGCGTGCGAGTGTAACACCGCACCGCCGGAAAAGCTCCCAGGTTCTGTTCCAAAGTGTCGCCGTGTCTTCGCGCATTCTCCTCCCCCTGCCATTCCGCCAGGCCTCATTTCGAGGCGGGCGAGATGAGAGGTGGGCACAAAGCCGCTCTCAAATGTCGAAAGAATTCACTACCAGACCGCTCGAATGACGTCGGATCTTGATATGGGTGCGAAAGTTTTGGTTGAATTGAAAATACTTTGTTTCATAATTTAATTTCTTCTCGACCTCTTTTATATTCTTGGCAATCATTTTTATTTCTGGCTCACCATTTCAATTTTTGTATACTATTTCTGCAAATTACGTATTTTCTTTTTTGGAAAATCGGTATGATTCGTTTCACTTTTTGTCTATCTGTATTTTATACGAGAATGTATTGATTCCGCAATAAATTTTGCAATGAATCAGGTTAAATGTAATCACTTCCACTGCTCATTTTAGATCTCTACGTTATCGACCAATTCAATGACATGGGTATGATTCAGTACACGTCAGCAGCCTTCAATATTGTTGAAGCACTTTGTTTCAGAACAAGAAGAGGAATAACACAACATTAAGACGAGAATAGAAACTGAAACTGCGATATTGTGGCCTTTCCTATGGCAAAGTACGTTGGTAGCTCTCAGTCTCCGCTGAGCATAGGCAACTCTGAATGTCGGTAACAGAAGACAAATAGACTTGAGTTGAAACAAACCGTTTCCATTTGTCTACTCCCGTCTTTTATGTACTATGTCACTGTTCGCCATTCACAAATTCCATCAATCAGCATTTGTTTCATGCACAACATTAGAGTTAGAACTTTGAATCCGGCAGCACCTTTATGTATAACGTTGGAATACCTTGAGTCTGAACTAGCGAACAAATGAGTTCTTAGCTCGTACAAATACGTCAAGGATTTGGACCCATTGGTCGGCTGTGAATTCTATACGAGATGTGTTCAAGTTTGCGCTATTCAGAATCACGTTGGCCAACGTATGCAGAGATTGAGCCTGCCGACCAGCAGTCCGACAATCGCGCAACTTGTTATTTGGGTCAATTACTGTCGGGTTGAAAATTGAACGGGAACATGAGCCAGTCCATCGTGGGTAATAGAAGTAGTACGTACAGATTTAATTGAGTTAACATTTCTCACGTCGCTGTTTTTTGAAGCGGTTCTGTTCGCTAAATAATTGTAGTTCACACTCATTGTCTGCACGTTCTATACACTGAAAGGTCTACATTCTACAGCGAGAGAGGAAAGTTTTATGATACTGACCGAATTCCCTATAAAGGCAAACGTCATCCTCTTGTACATACATTCGTTCTTATTATAAAATCCCCTCGCTCGTTTTCATCGGCCTGAAATTTTAAATTTCGATTCGCTGAACCATAAAACTTTAACTATCCATTTCCAACTCTCAGTTCTTCTACAAAATTTTACTGTTCACACCATTCACACCCATTTCCATTTTGTGCGTGTAGGTGAGGAAACATTCTTCCTTCTCAATGTACTTTATAAACTTTCCAGCTGTGTCGATGTTAAAGGCGCTGTTACCCTCTAAAATGGCATTTTCATGTAGAATTGAATGCATCTTAGAAGTCTGAAATTACCTTCCAAAAAGGACTGTGAAAATTTTGTGAATTTACACGGATTTTTTAAGATTTCGGTCAGCACGTGCGGTGACTGTATCGACTTAAAAATAGCACGGAAATATGCTTAGACTTTAAACTACGACACATTCATCTGGTAATCACGTGACTGTGGCTTACATAAACTAGTACCTATTACAAAGCCAATGAGGCCAATGTAGCATGTAGGAAAGATGAAAGAAATTGTCATCAATGACATTTTGTGGGACCAAAATTACTCCTTGGTGCCCAGGGTCGAAAAATTTCCCGTGTGAGTTCGTGTGGGTAATTTCGACGTACGCAGCTGAAAAGTGAGGTTTTTTACCTTTCTCCTCCGGCTTACATGGGGGCAAATTATTTTCTTTGTGCCTCTTGACTCCTACGAATGTACGACTCCTAACTAACGACTGTTTCGAAGTTCTTTTATTAGCGTATGGAGTAACAGCCCATTAATAATAATCAGTTTTATTAAGTATACTTATAATGAAGAATGTCATCTGTAAACTGACGATATGAATTTAACGAACTTAAATATCCGTACCGTAAATACACTTAATCGCTAATTCGGCTGATCCACGTAGCAATCAACGAAAATCCGCTAGCCATCACTTCTAAACAGCGTTCGTATTTATTCAACCAAACCATGTAGGGCAACGGCCCTGCTCAACATAGATTCCTAGTATCCATGTCATTTCAACGATTCTTTAAAACTCGAAAAACTACTTTTGCCAACAATTTGATAACCCTCCACTTTAAATCATGCAAATAGTCATTTCGTCAGGAACGGGTTGAATAAATTCCCATAAGCATGGACAGCAACTCCATTACAAATGAGATATTCCCACTGGGTTTATTCACACGAACGGCCGGCGCATCCTTCTCAAAATGCACACAAATTGCGCTATTAGGCCACCGTGTTGTTTGTAGTCCCCCGTTGTAAATCTGAATATCGTTGTGCATTATATACCCGCGATTTAGCACCCTCTCCATCACTACATCATCTTCACTCTCATATTCCAGCAAACATTTTACCGCGCGCGTTCTGAAAACTTTTTCGATATATATATATATATCCTTCTCTCTCTTAGTACCCTATACCAGGATCAGAGGTTAGTGATCTTGCTATTATCCTCTTCTCTCTTTCTTTTCCCAATGAACGTAGCACACACAGTTTCTATCCTCTTCCCGTGATCTATCACCGAGGTTGTCCCAAGCGCGTGTAAGTAGCAGAGCATTGAGGATCCCCGAGGATCGAGCACATCAGTAACTCGGCTGCCCACAACCTGACAGTTCCTTGGGGTTGATGCTGGGGACGGGACTGGCCCGATCCGGGCTCGGCGACCAGCAGCGGTGGCGACACAATTAAAGGACGTTGCAGTCATGGCTGGCATCGTCCTTACAATTCACAGACGTCTGCTTTCGGTGAATGGGGCTAAAGTGATAAGGCAACATTGGTGGTGGCTGACAACGCCAGTATGGAATGTGGTGAGACGAATTGTGTGCGGGCAAAATTTGTATTTGGGGGTTGATTGTTTTGTGTATAGTTTTTACTTGTAAAGCATGGCTACATTGGCTTTATGGTTCATGTATGATGTGTCTTTCAAAAATGTTATTTAAAAATTAATCAGTCGTGCCTTTTTTTGACCGCAGAAATTCCCTCTTGAAAAGACATGGGTAATTAAATTAGTGCGCATAGAGGATGGCGTACAATGGCTGGATCATCTAAATTGCTAACGCAAGACCTGTGGATGATCGCATTGGACACCGTTTCATTTCCGCTCGTGCACTATGCACGAATAACACGAGAAGACCTTGAATTTAAAAACGTGACACAATCGCCCACCTGGACTGTTTTCCACGGGATTAGCTTTCGCGAAGGGGAAATACAGTAGCTTTACTATAATGTTATTTTCTATAAATATACTACATACAAAAAGTTCAAGATTCCCAGTCCCTCTTGCGCCCTTCGTGAAAGTTAACTTGCTAAACAGATAATAAGCCTGGGAAGCACGCACAAAATGGGGTATTTTAATGTACGCTATGCACTCAAATAATTATTTACTTACTCAAGATGCGTTTTTTGTACATCAAAGTCTTTGAAAGTGATCTCGATGATCTCGTCTCTACTCGCAATGAAGGTGTAGAGTAGACAGTTGATGTTATCGTGGTAGGGACGTGGAAAGTCGGGACTCGTGAACACTCCGTACTCCTTTCCGTACGAAGACGTGAACTGCAAGCACTCGCATCCTGAAATCACACGTACACCCGCCATTAGACAAATCTAATTAACCAATTAGAAGTTTTATCATGAACGAACAACGCCAACTGGTTAAACTATTGTCTCCGTCTAAATGCGGTGTGTTATTATTTAAGCACACAATAAATTAGAATGTTTCAAACTCTCGGAAAACAATGTAGTAGGTTTAGTATATAAAGCATAAACGGTCGCTTTATTTAAATAATCACACAACGTCTCTTGAACATAAACTGGTTGACTGCGCAATTAACAGGCTGTTATTTTATAATTGGCAAACATCGGTCGGTCTGGCATTTTTCTATTTCACTGTTTTGTGTATTTCAAGATCTGCTCGGTGCTCAGAGCGTCGCAATCTGCGTTTTTCAAGACGACTGGTCTCTGGAGACTAATAAAACTCGACCTGCTTTCCTCAACTTCACTTTTTGGGACGAATGCCTACCGCACACAGAGTTTTCCAAAACATTACCAGTCAAAAGATTTGCTATCTTATAAATAAACTAAATGCAACTCTATGCATTTTGTGTTCCGCGACTATTTCGTGATGCACTTTATGGTTTCTTTGGAGATTAACTAGAACAGTGCCACGATACGTATCTTGCAGTATACGAGCTCGAACGAAGTTTATCCATTCCTTTTGTGTTTACCAGTTTATGTCCGTTTTATCTGGCCGATTATACTAGAGGATGTAGACTAGTTTATTTCCACAAGGGTTTATGATCTTGGAAAAGTCTTTTTAATATGTAAGCCCAGGTGTGAGATTGGCTTGATCGCTTAATGGATTCACGTAGTCCGTATATCTCTCCTTCACGCTTTAAAACCTCCCTTCTTTCTTTACATGCCACTATGAAAAAGTCTACTGTTCTTTGAACATTTTTAAAGCAGGAGTGCTTTAAGCTGAATACCTTTAAGTGGCGGGCAAACTACAAAGCGTGCCATGTCAGAAAGGAAGGAACAAGCTCACTCTCGTTGAATACTAATCTTGGAAAGTAGTCGAACGTCACGAAGCTATTCCAAGTCAGGGCCACCACGGGTCTTATGTCAGACAAAAATTATTATCGCTGTCTTCAACAAGTTGAAATAATGTTTAAATATCATATTATTAATATCGCGTTCTGAAAGCAAGTGTAACTTTGTCTGTTGAACGTACTTCCGTAGCGGCGTGCTCGGTGCATACGAATCTAGTAGAGTTCCTGCACAAGACATATCTTTCCATGGGGCTGGCGAAATAATACTCGGCCTGTCAAATCTGGTAGCACTCTCTGCATTCACGATCGAAAATATCAAGCTTGTTTATTCTGCATTTGAAAATATGCTTCAGGATGCATTTGAAGTGAATGGGTTACTGGAGTGCACTGAGACTATCAATTTGCAGACTAACAAAACAGGAAGTAACAAGTAAACAGTGGTCAGAAGTAAAATAAAAAATAAAAGTACTAGCTTGCTTTTAGCTAACGAATTAATTAAACCAGTTGCTAGCGTATGTATACAACACGATAGGAATTACATTAACACTAGAACGAAAAAGAAAATTAAACCAGATGCAAATGTAATTTTCAAATAAAAAAGCAGTTGCGCACAGTAAACTGCGAAAAGTTATCTGATGGAAATTTGGACGAAGAGAAGTAATCTCTTTTTTACCTACTAAAATCAATACAACTAATTTCTTTTTTTAGCAAAGCGTTCTTTCGTGAAAGCAGTTTATCAAAGCACGCTTATTGCATATTGTGTGGGGCCGGGATCCATTTACCATAAATCTAGTTTCAACTTCCGGAAAACTATTGTTTTCAGTCTGGCCAATATATAAATCAAGTAGTGGAGCGGCCTACCGGTGCTCTAGATCGGAGCAATCCCAACATGGTGAAAGGAGTGGGGTTCAAATCGGAAAACGGGTATGGCTCGGGTATGTACAGTATACAGATCTCAGGAGCTGGCACAGTATCGAAGTAGGGTCGTTAGTATAATCTCCTTAGACCGTGACTTACTTGAAGACTCGGGCTGAATGGAAGAAGAGTATGTTGCACTGGGACCCGAAAGAAACCCATAAGTAATCACCGGTACCCACCATAGTCGTCTTCTCCAGCTCCCTCAAGATTGTCGAGTAGACGGCAAGATTTTCCTAGCCAGATTCATTATTTCACTTCATTTAAAAGCTCAAGAGGAAAGGCAACATCTTTCCGCGAGAAATAAATGAAATTTTCCCAGTTTGCATAATCTCTATTCATTTTCCTAATTCATGAAGTCGGAGGTACTTATTCACACTTGATAGATACGATATTATCAATTTCCCAAGCTTCTTAGAGGCCTTTCACAGCTAATTTTCTTGGCTATGGAGTTTCTTCAATATAATGCGTTCGCATTTATTCGACATTGAAAACGGTTTATTTCTAAGCTTAAGAAACATATATTTTATTTTAAATTTAA
>QKMV01000513.1:0-21953 GCA_003287335.1 Lednia tumana
ATAAAAAAAAACTCACAGCTCTAGATATAACGGTCTTATCAGGGTTAGAAATTTGGCAGCCCATTAAAAAACCTTCTTTGCTAAGCACTCTTAAGCCTGCTCTGCACGGTAAAAGTGTGCATTCAATTTCTTTGCTACGATTTAAGTTTATAGTTGCAAGTTGCAATTCGGCTACAATTGGTAGAAGAAACATGTGTCAAATAATTTGGAGAAAGAAATTGATCGTGTTAAATAGGCTTTAAGCTATCGGTGTAGCAACACACCTATTTTAAACACACCTATTTTAGCCAAGACAAGAATACTAGATTCCCACTTAGTAACGCCACTTGAGTTGTGATAGCCTTATACTGCCCGGGTTAAATTTGAAAGTCAACTTCCATCAAAACCCCGAGATTTTATTAGATTGGCATTGCCAATTTACTCTGGAAAGATAAGGCAATCACAAGCCAAGTGGTTTTAATGAGTTGGAATAACTAGTATCCTTTTCTTGACTGGAATATGTCTATAGCCAATGGAAGCAATTGGTATACGTAGATACAAATGGTAATGTTTGCGTCGGGATTTTGAAGTTAGACTTTTGATACGCTGCTTGCTTGTTTAAACCCCTAGAATATACGCCGAGACTAAACATCTGATTTAAAACTCATGCGTTAATTAACAATCGATACAGACCACTATTTACGTGCTTCTTTTAGAACAAGCGGTGGCAGCTTGATGGCGCGACTTTTCAGCAATCTTATGTCATTTTACTGTCACATGTTACCAACAACAAATAATGCAACTGAATATCAATTATAATTTCTGAAAGAAGTTCAGTAGTAGAAAATATAAAAAATCTTTGCACTTGGTTGCAACTGTGGTGAATTTCTAGGTCTGTTTCATTCATGCTCTCCTAACCTCTTTTAAAACGTATCACTAAACTCGACAACCTAAAGTAAACAAGCTTGCCTGTGTAAATACAAGCAAACGGCGAAAGAGTGCTGGCCAACCAAGAAGACAGACAATGATAACGTCTTGTTGCCGTTAGGATGACGGAAAGTCGGTAGTAAAATAGATAGCTGGACGCAAGACAGATTGTGTGGACACAAAGGACGCGAGGCGTCGTGGCGGTGTGCGTCGTCCTGACTGGTCACCACGAATGACCTGCATGCACAACACCCGTCGGAAGTCAATCGATATCTAGCCACCATCAGCAGACAGCGGCAGCAGCAACAGTAGCAGGAGCAGGAGCAGCAGTAGTGAAGGAACTCGCCTGATTATCAACCTGAGTCTTAACAATTTGTAGACGACAAAGAAGCGAGTGTGTCTGGCCGCCGACTAGACGCAAAATGATATCGCGAACGAGAGTCGATTTGGGTTGACTATTGTCTGTGAAGGATGAAACGGATTGGTTCTTTTCTTGCTTAACTTGCTTCTCTCCAGGATATTAGCACGATGGAATCGATGTTATGGCAAAACGTTTACTTTCTTTTTGTGGAAAATGTAACTAGCATGCCTACTATCATGCTGCTTTCATAAGGATATTACTCTGAATCTCAGAATTATTCACGGAAGGAAAAGGCAGAAGATTTTATCGAAGTAGTTGACATGTTGAGACAGCAGAATTTTTCATCTAACCTATATGGGTGTAACTTTGGCAACTAGTGGCCAGTTTTTCAATTGCAGCTATAAATTAGCACTGCATTCACTAGTCACCAGCGTGGCAACATCCAATTATGTGAAGAAATGTCTAGTTAGAGGTAGGCCGAGTTTTTTTTTTAAGAATGTTGGAAAACTTGCCCGAGGTGGCTTTGTTTTCCAAGCCTGAAAACGTACCAACAGATCGGAGTCCGGTTTTACGTTCAGGTCGAGAACCATGTTTTACATTTATTTACAAGCTGTTAATTAATATTTGGTGATCTCTATTTTCCCAAACGGCTCTTGTTCCACGTTGTTTGATCAGGTTTGCTTCTAATTGAGTTATAAAGAGATTTAGTGCCATGAATTGGTCCATAGGCTTGCATGGTTCTGCACGGACGTATGTAGCACAAAGCTAAAGCGAACATCATTTCTGCTGTCACAACCCTTTAGCGATGGCTTACACCAAGATTTATTTTGTTTACTGGCTTTTTCAGAAAGAGCTTCTGAGTGGTTAATATGGCCCATTTTTTGGTAGAAATGACTACGCATAAGAGTTTAATTTTTTTGTTTTGTTTTTCTATTAAGAATTCTAATATAATTTCCTTTACAATTGATACAATGCTCACGTTACACAGTGCTCTTTACTTATTCGTATCACACATTTAATGATCTTTATGATCGTACCCACGAGAGACTTCAAAATAGCTTAATTTTACTATCAGCTGGACTCCAGGGAACGTGGCGTTGAATACGCGAAGTTCATCTAAAATTTTTACGCTTATCCATTAATTTTATTGAGGTCATAATTAGATATAAACACTTCTGGCTTTTTTCGAATATACTTTTATTATACGGAACACGTAAACAGTCTAAACGGTACACACACGAAAAACTCTTCAAATTGTACCCCGATGTGTATAAAAAAACTTTTCTTGCAAATCACTCCCACTTCCCTTGGTGCCGACGGCCACAGTGAATAGCCCAAGCGGGTCTCGGTCTGCCAGCGCGAACAGGAATGGAGGAAGACTCCGGCTGCGGTTTCGAGGACTTTTGCGATAGGAAAGGGAATTTGGTGTACCGTAGAAAGCGCACAGAAAGAGGCCTAAGGGAGTAATGTAGGCACCGCATCTCCCCGTAGGAAATTTCATCAGACCAGGCCTAGGGATAGCGATGCTGCCTATACTACATGAACTTACTAGAGTGTTACACATGCATGCTTTCCCACCCAAGAATTCTGTACACGTTCGACTCATCTCTCCAACTGCAAGAGAAAATGCTGCTGAGAATTTCTGAGGGTGCAAGCGAAGGCACTCACCATGCATGAACTGAAATTGCAATTACCATATATATACGGAGGTACACTAAAAGAAACGCTCAAACTTTTTCTACAACATCATTTTAGTCGCGCGTTGCTTTATACTCGCAACCTTAACCGTAAGAGCAGAGTTCTTGAATGTCCATTCTCTTTCATCTAAGATAAAAAGTAAAGTGTGATAATCCTCCATCCACTTTATTTGAGAAGAAAACTCGTTACTATTGATTGACACATTTCTTGTGCGCCGGTAACGCAACAGAGAATCACTTTCAAAGTAGCCGATTGAGGCCGGAGAAGACTACAAAGTCCCGTCAGCTGTCGTTAATGTCGTTAAGACGATGTTATTGTTGTAATCTGTATGCAAGACGGGTTGTGCCAAACGGAGCCTTTGTTCGGGGCGCGTCAAACTCGTGATGCAATTGTGTCAATCTGATGTGAAACCTCCGTCGAGAGTGAACTCGATGTGGAAGCGATGAGGACAAGATCCGATTAATGCGAGACAAGAAGCTCCATGTATAGGCGTGTGCTGTGGTGCTGCTATACCGCTTGCTTGTTGCCATTGTTTTCTAGCGAACGCACGCTTAGCGCGCACGAAATGCCTGATGATGAACGGAATTGAGTTCCAAACTCTTTAAGGTATTATCCACGCTTAACATCTCACATCTTATCCGATTTACGTTACAGCTATTTTGTGTTCTCCGTTTCTTTCTCAGATAAGATCAATTCAAACTTGTTATAGGTTTTCGATGTAATAACGTGTATCAGTTCCATTTATATATGATATCCAGGCTTGATTCTGAGTAATATAAGCCACCCAAAGAAATCGTAATGTATTAACTTTAGCTAGGCCTCGCTGTTTTCCTGCTCCTAAATACTTTATGATCAGTATGAATCCTAAATAATATTATCAGTACATTGGTCAAATGTTATAACTTATAACATAGCACGGGTAAAAAATATTCGAATTCGTTCTAAATCTGCATTCCCTTAATATAATGAGCACTTAGTGTTAAGGTTCAAACGGGCCACCGAAAACGCGACAAAACGTAAAAAAATGTAACCCATCTTAAAAATAACTTTCGAAATCATAATATCAGTTCATTACTTATATTTTCGTTTACTATGATCTGTCTGAAAGCTTGCCATGGTTAAACTAACGAGGCTAACAATTTTCCTATCGGCGAACACTTTGAATTGAAAACCATACTGTCGAAGAAATCAATATACATTTCTAAACTACTTTCTCTGAAGTGGATACAAAATGAAACAGGCGTTCCACACAAGATATAACATGTGCAGACACACACACACATGAGGGTACTCCGGCTCCTCGCTATTCACCTGCATCAGAAGGAGGCGGCGAGCTCTTTATGATGAAAAAGACGATGAATGACACGGGGAGATAAAAGAAATGCGGGTCAGTGGATGCTGAAACCTTGCCGAGTCAAGATGCTATTGGAATTACCTTTGTCAAGACTTCGGAACGAACGAAGCCCGGAGTATAATGAAACGGAAATGAGATCGATCGGTTCATTTTCTTGTGCGAATCTTCCGGCTCCATTCACAAGATTCTACTCCCGTTTTACACAAAAAGAGCATCGGAGCAGACGGAATGAGCTTCGCCGTGCGAATATGCCGCTGTCGTCTCTTCTGAAACATGAAGCTTTGATAGGAACTATTTTGATACACCCGCAGTTATAAGTCATTTCAGTCATTTTAGTTAATAAAACATTGCTTCTGCTTGCAAGTTTCCTGAAATTAAGTTTGCCGTGGAAAGTTTTAGGTGAGTCAGGTATTATTACTGAAACGAGAATGAACACATGAAATAAACGAAATTGAATGGCTGGTAAATTTATTTGTTCCAAACGAATTTAAAATAGAATTAGGTACCAGCCACAATTCCTTCTCGGGTTGATGTTGTGGGACGTCGAGTCTATACAAGGTAATTTCTTTTTCTTTCTTCATATATGCTACAAGTGTCCAGGCGGGACAACAGTGGTGTCATGTCTTACAGAGGTATGCGATGAGAGGTATGCCAGGGGGCTGTTTCTTGTTCGCGAACCTGGTCGTGAACCTGGTCGTGTATGGGGTGATTAGAAATAGGATGCCTGGTGCATGTCTAGATTATTTCAGGCTTCCGTTTTATTTTTATTTATTCTTTCTGGAATATTTTAACATGTTCGATTCAGGCAACGTGCAATTACATGTTTAACAGAATAATTTTAGTGTGGGATATTGTCAAAAGTACACAGGACGCCTGAGGGCTTCATTCCCTCACACTCATACAGCCTTGAAGCCTTGTTGGGATTATAAACAACCCTAGCGGAGAAGCCCTCTTATCTGTATGGCAACGATGGATAATGTGGTCAATTTCTAATGACAAAACTTGTTAGAACGTAATATGAAATCGGCCGTTCTCTGTGTCATACTGCGCAGCTTTCATAGAACTATTGATACTACATGACAAGAGTCTAATAACGGTTCAGAGATAATTTGCTTCTGATTAATAAAAAGCGCTTTCTTTACGAATTCATCCACAGAACCAATTAGATATTCTTAAATGTATAAGTGGCTGTCAGGAAGCTAATTGCACTCGACTGAAATTTGCTTCCTTGTTTTAGGAGGCTGTAAATTGAAATTTGAAAATGAGGCGTCTCCATTCCTCGTGTACTATGGAAGCATAATTAAGGACTTTGATGCCGGAAGGATATTAAATGGTCAATTCCGTGAGGAAATGTTGGCAACATCCTACATGTTTTCCGCCAAAAGGTTCAGTGCCCTCAGAAGTTCAAACTAAGAAGACCCATCCATTTCAGAGCGGAAACCGGGCTCGGGTGCAATTGGTGAAGCTGATGCACCTCATACTGCGTTCACACTACAGAAGTTGGTGTCGATCAGCTATCCGCGATTAATCAGAATGCGTAATTAGTTTTTTAATCGAGTTCTGCAGATTCAATCATCTCCTTGATCTAGAACAAAGTTAACTTAGTTTTGTTCCCATTATGTATATTTATTGACATCAACGATTTAATCGACGTCAACATTTGAAGTCTGAACGGGGTATTAGTGTGAGCCGCGTGAGAATTCATTCGTCATGAGCATTGGAATATTTCAGTTTAAAAATATTATTTTCTGGATTTCTGACTCGACGGTCGTTGTAAGACTATGGGAATGAATAAGGGTTTGACGATTTAGACTAAAGATTGAGCAAGGACTCTCTATATTGAAGCCATCTTATTGCTTCCTTTGTATTTTAGCCATGTACACGTATTCTAAATTCGGTAAAATTGAGGGTTTTTAGTAGCCCTTTTGGGAAATTAGGAAAAAAATGAAAAAATGGTTCGATACTTTATCGTGTCACTAAAAATTCTGCGTTCACTTCAAATACCATCTGTAAATTAAATTATTTTGTTAGCTTTTGTGAACCACCATAATATCATTGATTCTCGAACAGTATGCGATTTCAAGAACGTCAATTTAGCTTCAAGACAAATTGATGCGGGGCAATCTTCGTTGACAAGTTTTAGTACTGTTTTAAAAATGTATTTTAAAAGTATCCAAGGTCAAATTTGTCTTATTGATAATCGATCCTAAGCGAAATTGCAAATTCTTTTTTTAACTTTACTCCCTAGCCTTTCCGCACACATTTTGAACAGAAAATGATGTCCAGTTAACATTGTATCAACAAGAATTTATTATTTTGCCATTGATTATTGCACACGTTTACTTTAATCACCTGCCTTAATCGAATAAATGTTGATCAAATAGCTTCAGAACTGCTGCTAATGTAATGTAGCGCAGACTGTACAGCGAACTGACGAAAGCTAATTTTCCATTGTCACTCTTTTAACGCCTTCTTCCCCCGCTCTGTTCAGGTTCTTCATTCGTGAGCGGCAGTTACGGGACGCAAGGCACCGGCTTCAACTCGCTGCAGCCCGCGGGTTCCCCGCCGCCCCCATCGGCGCCCCTCGGACGCAACGAGCCCTACTTCGACGCCATGACGCCCCGCAACGTAACTGCGCTCGTTGGCAAGTCGGCCTACCTCACATGTCGGGTCCGGAACCTGGCCAACAAAACCGTGAGCACAGTTTCCTTCTTCACTTCTCTGTCGCCTCGTGTCTCGTCTCGCCGTGTAGTTTCAAGTCTTTTGCATGGACCGGAAACGAAAACGGTCGACATTTTCGTTGTGTTTTATTGCGTGGCTGTAGTATTTTCTATTGTGTACGAAAAGATAAGGCATCGATTCGTTGAATATGCATTTTATGGGTCATAATTCAAAGATCAAAGATATGGATCATAGATCAAAATACTATTTTATAGATATGAGATTGAATGCGATATGAACTCAGAGTTCATATGGTTCAAGAAATCGATGCATTTAACGGGTTTCGTTCAATTTTGTGTGAATCGTGTACAACCTAAATGGCTACAACGTACTTAAAAAATATACAGCTGACGAAGACCATAGCTGGAACATCGAACCGAAATGGAACACAAAATTAAACACAAAACACAAGTAATTTCAAACAAAGTTTTGACCACCCATTTTGGTAAAGTACTTTTCCAAAAATACTAGTCCAGGTTATTCACTTCTAAAATGAGTTTTTAAAAATTTTATCGCTGGTTTCGAAAAGTTTTTAACAACGTGCTATCGGTTCATCTAAGAGTAGTGCTCTAGCAAAAATAGTAGTCTCTCGCGAGGTCGAGGGCCGAGGAAAAACTCAGACATGTTTTTAAGAGGAAATAATATACGTTCTCCCTTACCGCGTCCTCTGTTCATCCAGGCTACTTGAACGTTCTTGACTTCGCTAATGGGAAAAATTCACCTCATTAATGAACCTAACGAAACTCGTAGCTGATGGGAGTTGGCAGCATGTTGGTTGCGAGCAGTTGAGGTCGAGGCTATTACAAGCTCGAATGACGCGCATTCCTTACGGAAGATGAAAGTGCAACGAGAATTATTTCCCTCATTTTCTTCTCAACAAGAAGGGTTAATAATTTAAGCAAATGAATTTAATCCTACCGCTTGGGACTTTCATATTCATAATATACCACCAGCTAACAAAGAAAATTACTTTTCTCTTAAGTTTGTGTTTGTTTAAAGTAAAATAATTATTACAATTATTGAAGCTGACTCCGTTTATAGGTCGTAAAAAAGAGCAGGCTCATTACTAAAAAGAAGCACGTCTGCCAATGAAGCTTGTTTCAGCAGATAAAAAACTTCATCGCTGTAAGGCACTATTGTCTTCGCTAGACATGCCGGGGTGTAAATTACGTGGACCTGTTTCAGACACGAACCCGGGCCGTTCACACATCACTCAAACCAAAGGCCCATGCAGTTTCGCTTGGTTTACTCAGCCGGGAAGGTTTAATTCCAACCCAGTGTAAAGATTTTCCATGCCTTACGACCGGGGTTGTAACAAAGTTATGATTCTTTTTACTCGGTTCATGGAGATGTGAAGCAGTAATGAAATCGTTTACAGTATGTGTGCTTTATTTCACAATTAAATAATGATTACAGCATAAACCGAATGAAATAGTATGTATCAAATTTTGCACATTTTGTGCGACATATAGTACCTACTACAAAACCTACACATACACATTCACATGAAAACCGATACAAAAACATTTATCCGCTCTTGGGTTCTGCTGATGTCCTAAATTATTGCACTGTTTCCGATGTAACACGAAATTGCTCATTAATAACGAAATTTTGTTGACTTATAATACAATAAAGTTGTCAATTTGTGTCGTGGCACGCATTATTTGACACTTCTTCCATGACTTGTCATGTAGGCCGATGCGCGCGTCGTGATGCTAAATAACTGAGTGCCCTCGGGAGTCATGTGTCACCTCACGTCCCTACCACATGCATTCACAATTTTGCTTGCCCTACTGGGCCGAGTTTCATGCCACACTCTGCTCCAGCCAGCCTTTACTAACTGTTAATTTTGCAGCATCCAGATCGTTTTGTAGATGTGCAGTCTAGCCAATAGCCATTCGTCTGCATATGCATGCAATATTACAGTCTGGCTTTTGCCATCGGCTAGTAGCAAGTTGGGTATAGAATTAGAATTTTCATAAGATGTTTGTGGCAATATATACAGAGTTTACGGCTGAGCGCTGGATGTTTAGATTCTTTTAAATCATACGCTGGCTGATGCTTTGCATTATTTTGTATTATAATATTATTACCTTACCAATGCATGTCATGCAAGTTATAAAAGATCAAACAAATTAAATTAAATGAATGAAATCGGTATTATTCTTTGTGCGCAAATTGATTATTCGCCTGGATTTATGATCGGTCGCTTTTTCTGAATGTGTGTAACTTAATTTCCGGCTCTAAAGGAAAAAATTTCATCGCGATTTCACCGGATATCTCTTTTACTCTGGTGAAATTATAATTTCATGGTACGACGTGTTTTTCGCCCAGGGGTGGCTGAGCCTTCAAAAGAGGCTGGATGTTGTTATAATTTTTATTTTTGAAGGATTCTGGTGATTCCAAAAGGGTAATTTTGAAGTGGGGAAAAGCCCTGTAGCATAAAAAACTGTACACTTTGGCTCAGGAGTGTGAGGTTAATGAAATGAAAATGGTAAAACAACAATACTTTGTCAGCAGCTTAAGCTCGTACCTCTTTCGAATTATTTTCAAATCACTCGCAGTAGAAATTTTATTAAATAAAAGACGGTTTCTCTATCTAGATTCAAACAATGAACTTTCCACGCTGCTTCTAAAAATCTACTCAGTAATCGTAAAATATTCATCGAATGAAAGTCCTTTGTGTTTGCGTCGTCAGACTTTGTTTAGTAAATATTTCAACATAACGACTCCAAAAATGTTTCTTCGTTTGGAACACTGTGTTCAAATTGCCAGGAAGAATTTTCCCGTGCCGCTTCACTGCACGTGATTCCTTTGCACACTATTTGCTTCTGTATTGGAACTAGTACGCCAAAGTGCTTGTATTTGGTACACTCAATGGTACAGCTGTATAATTTGCATGCGTTACCAACTTATTCTCCCAACAATCCGCAGAGAAGACAATTTCCGGTATGGAAATGTCGCCATCTGCCAGGAAAATCCAGTGATACCACGTGTACCACCTCCTTCAGTGGTGAGATGAAACCGATGAAACTCTCTACTATGTGAGACGCATTGTGCTTAGAAGATCTTAACAGCAATTACATTGCCTTCCCACGCTTTGTTCAAGAATCATTAAATTGTTTTGCATTTTGAATGGTTGGTTTACAATCTCAAGCTATCGTATTTTCACATAACACTAAGCATCTTTGGAGATGTCATTTTGTTTGTCTTCAACCAATCTAGATCCTTTAGCATAAAACATTTCTGCTCCACTTGTTTTTTTGTATCCTTGGGCTTTTACCATGATTGATTACTTTCTTCAATTTATTTATTTGCAGTTCGTTTAACTTTCTGAGATTTTGTATTATTCCCAGCTAGGCATGTTAAGATCTTTAGTTTAACGGCGATATTTGGAACATACGCGTAGATGTTTGTGTGTGTGTGTTTCATTTGCACAACATTTCACATCATAATCTTCTTTCTTAAAAAAACTATACGGTTAGTGTAATGTAAGATATTTATAATATTTTCTCCGCTTCACATTCGAATTTATTTTTCAATAGTATTACTAAACGTCACATTGTGCTTTTTGCTTTTTAGACAGGTATGTAATGTGTCTTCTTTTGTTCCCACAAGAGAAAAATGTGCCACATAGCTTTGCCAGAGATTTGAAAGATATTTTTCAATTTCATTTTATCCCACACACCAATGTCTTAGATACAATGTTTGTTGTATAGTACGAACTGAGAAAAAACAAAAATCCTCGTTTTTCGCAATATTTTCTTCCGCAAAGCGCTGTAACTATGTTATAATATACTTCAGAACAAGCTTTGTTGCCGGAAAATAAGCGACTTTTCTTCAAAAGAGACAGCTGAAAATGAAAACCTATTCCGTCATCACATTGTTATTTCATATAGCTCTTTATTAGACCACCTTGAAGGGAGTTTACCACCTAAACTGAGCTTGTTCAGGCGTCTCATCGAGACATCCTCTGAGAGTTTCGACACAAAATAAACAAGAAAAACCTGAGGAAAATAGCGACGAGCTTTCATGTGCATGCCCACTTTCTACATTATTGGGTGGTCTGCTTATTTTTCTCATCGTGATACAAAATTAATATAACATCTCAAGACACGTTACCGTATATTTCAACGTCTTTAAAACGTGTCTGATAAAGAGAGTTTTCCTTCTAGGAAATTTTATTCGATAGAAAAATGTAAATTGTAAAATAGGTATACAAAACCAGGATTTAGCACACGCCATAATCGTATGTTATCAGTACCACGATGACTGTCTATACTCTATCTATATTTTAGCATCTTTTTTTTTTGTAATTTTTTAGTCATCCCACGGAGAAGTCGAATTCAGAGTGCCGTGGCGACCATGTGGGGCTGGCGGGGCGCCAAGCAATCTGTGTCGACTCCGACTCGTTTAGCCCCGACTATAAACCAAAGTGTGGCGTCGAGCCCGTGGGGGATAAGTCCAGGGTGGCATTGGGATATGGGGGAGGTTAGCCCCCCGAAGCCTAGATATCGCGAAATACAAATTTCGTGCAAAAGCACCCTCGCTTGTGCAACTGAAGTGAAATGGTTTATTGCAATACCTTTATGCTAGTCAGGAAATGACAATGAGAACCAAAAGTTGTTTTGTAAACAGGGAGTAGGTGTTTGTGTTTTTTTTGCTATTATTCGCGCGTCTGTTTCACAATTGTATAGTGTTCTTCGTTATTCAAGGTTATTTATACATGTATTCTTTGTTTCATCTCGGCACCTATGATCATCAATTACTTAGACTTTGCCTTTGACCAAAAAGCATGCCGTCATTTCCGATTCTGTTTAAAGCTTTAGCAAACAACGAATAGCTGACTAACAGACTACTTGCATAGAGTGAAGAGGTAACTTTGCACCATGCACGTAAATTGATATAAGGACGATGGATGAATACATATTTGCAATGACCAACATGCTTACGTTACCACATACAAGAGGAAGTTGGAAAGAAATTGGTTGAAGATGAAATGGTTTAGCTTTTTTAGAATTAAAAATCACATTTTCAACTATTTTTGCATGCGTTTATTATATTAACAATAACTTTCATTTGAAAAATAAATCTAGATCCTAGGTGTACTAGTACTAGAAAGCTAGGAGTGCTATCGGTATCGTGAAAACTGTTCCTTTGAAGGATAGCATTTATCAGTTTCCTCATTAATCTTCTTCGTTGTGATTCCCGTTTCGTCTACATCAGGAAATATGCCTACAAAAAAAAATCGGTATTTTTTATGAAAATGTTTAGTCCTTACAAAATATCAATCCTGTTAATAACCTGACAATATTTTTTTTAAATATCAATTCTCGTTGTATTACCTTGGAGTTTTGCTTAAAGCAGCACTTATTAATGTTGTAGGCCTTCTCGCAAACATTGGCTCCAGCTGTAAAATATTTTATGAACGTAATTTTCACCAAATATTTTATTTGACTGTGAATGGGCTGCTACTCAGACTATATACTTTACATACATTCTTGAGCACATGGCGTGATCATAGCGCGGACAGGCCCCTGCATTTCTGGTGCCATCATGCCCACGAGTACCTCTGGTTTGAAGTTTCCAGCATCATCAAGCTAACAAAGAAATATCGTCGGTATTACTTCAAGCTCGTACAATAGTTTTCAAGAAGATCGATCGCAAATATATTTGTCACTTTGAGGCTTACCGCGGACAAGTTGGTCAATATGCATTTCATGTAGCACTGAAAGAAAAACAACGCCCCAATATGATAACACGCTGTGGATAACTTGCTATCCATTCTGCAGATACAGCAATAAACAGTTAGCAACAATGAACCAATTCGACAAGCGACCGAGTGTAAAAAGCGGAGCGAAGATTTCAATTTAAAATCTAGAAAAAAGTATATTGTGTTTTTAAAAAAACTGTTAATAACTGGGTTATTGGTTATGGTTATGGTTATGGTTATGGTTATGGGTTATGGGTTATTGTGTTATTTGTTTGTGTTTTTTTTCGTTTTACTGTGTGTTCGTTTGCGCTCTGCAGGCCAAACTTCTAAGCCGATTCCAATAAAAATTTCAGGCAACCTCAGTTTTTTCTGAATTTAGATCTTCTAACGTTTTGAGCGCGATCAATGAAATATCTTTGCTACAATTTGCATTTTTGTACATTTTTCATATTTTTATCGACTTTTTCCTCTATTTGTTTGCTATCGGTCTGACAAACGGCATCTTCATTTTCCATAAAACTTGCAGAATATATTTGTGAGGTGTCAATGTAGATGTGATACAATTTTGGCCGCAATCGGGTAAGTAGTTTTCTTGGATATCACGTTGTTGTGGTATTTTTACAGCTATGGAGCTTTGTCACACTTTCCAGGCCAAAGTTCTGCATTATACTTGGTGAAACTTTTAAAGGACGTTTAATATTTTTCAAAAAACACGATCTCATTTTGAGCGTGATCTTGAATATTTATTGGTCACTTGAAATTTAATATTTTTGAATGTTTTTGTAATAATAACTTTCTGTTTCTCTCCTGAACAAGTTGAATGCGTATTTCAAAGCAACTAGTCATATTGTTGAAGAAAAAAAAAGTGTACGACTGGAAAAATAGACAATTGTTCTTTACAGAGGCAGAAATATTTTTTCTGTAGTTTTTTTTAATGGTGTTTATCTTTAGAAGTTTTGGACGAAATACAATGCTCATCCAGCAACGCGTTTATATCAAGCGTTATGACGAAGCCCTAGTAGTTTGCATTTGCATTCATTTTATGATGTAAAATCGTTGGTCTAGGCCTTTGACTGTGCATTGGCCCTAGTTTTCCTATTACAAATTGAACGCTACCATGTTGGCCCGAATTGTAGATTGAAGGCTGCTACTTTGCCATCAAGAGTGCACCTTCAACCTTAATTTTGAGGGATATTTAACATTGAGCTGAAAATTTTTCGCCAGATTATCTACCAAAATGGCAGTGCTCGATTTGCAGCAGGTCCACTAGCCAATTTCTTGTGGAGTAGTAACCCCTTGTTAGGAATTGGTTGCATGCAAGGTGTCATGGTAATTGGTCATTTACCTTGAGCTTGTCGCTGTCCGAGAATTTTCCTTTGTTGGCGTCGGCTATCATATCTGCAAGTAAATCAAATGTCGCAATACAGCGATCAGGACGTGCGCTTTGAAGTGGATTGAAGACATCGAATCAAATTCACGCCGATATTGAAACTTACCCTCTGTAGCTCCCGTCTCCGCTACGCATTGACCGTGTAACACTTTCTTCATATCTTCGCCCCCCTGAAAAATGAATTTCCCATTGAATCAGAAACGCAAAAAGGATTTCAAGATCCAAAGCGTTTCGTCCATAATATTTCATTTATAGACTAGGCCTGCATGCAACGTCTACCGAAATATATGAATTGCAATTATTTTACTACGATTTTGTTTTCAAGTGAGTTAGTATTTAAAGTTTAATATCAATGATTTTGTTTGTTAGTATTTTAATTATTTTATTGTGTAATTACCTGAACACTATAGATAAACACTGCCACCAGACAAACAAACTTCAAAAACATAGTTGCTGCTCGTGAGATTATGTATGCGCACTGAAACCACAATATCTTGTGAATGAAGTACAGATTATCAAAGTTTTAGTTTATATATATATGTTCTCTTCGAAATGTCTCTTACTCCATGTATTTTAATTATTGTTTAGAATCTTGCGATTCTGCGAATGTGATCATACACCTATAATGTCAAACATTACAGACGGAAATTATATAACTTTGCTCCTCCACCAGCATTTTCCATTCAATACATCCTTCGAGAAAATCTTCTTTTGTGTATTTACAACGTTGAAATTTAATTATAGAAGGATACCAGGGTTATTGTGTATTATAATTCGCTTGTGAATATATTAAGTCGAAGAGCTTGGCAATTTGTGTAATCGAAAATAACAGCGCACAACAATATTAGGATAATCTCTTTTTCTTCCTTTGTGCAAACGAACCACCAAATTACGGAGACTTTTTCTGATCGCAATATTTCACAGACACGGTCACTGTTACGGGCCAGAATCAAGTCCACAACAGAGCAAACAACGTTGAAAGACAAGCACCATGATATTAAGAATGTCAATCCAACACATGAGTATTTTTAAGAATGATTCTAAGCTGACGAGCATACACATTTGTCAAAATAAATCATCCAAATGAAAGAAATGCACATTCCTAAAACTATGTCTGGCGCTAGGTACAGCGCTTGAAGTTTCCAAATCAACAACTCGAAGTTTGTTTCCAATCATCGGGGAAGCATGTCCATGGTTAACTAAAGTGAGGAGAATGCTTGTTTTGTCCTTTCGGCTACGCGCTAGGAATGAGCTAATCTGTAGTTTTCTCGGCGCCCACAATCATCGCTAGTATATTGCAAGATGGTCGAATTTCTGTCGACTCGCTCACTTTTTGATTGGTCGGAGTGGTCGAAATCGTGACTGTGATGTGAACGAAGCATCTGACAGTAATTCCGACAGTCATCGGAAAATTCCATCAGGTGCAAACATTTTCAGTTAGGTTATTTTATAAAACCCTGTAAAATGCATGGCCTAAGCCAGCCTTGGTTTTCTTTGAGCCGCGTTGGAAACCATGGGCTGATTGTAAGCAAAATGAGTAAATGCTTGGTAGACATTCTAGAAAATGTATAGCATGGTCGGAACATAGCAAATGCGTTCTTAGCCGTGTCAATGCTAACGCACCACCTAAAAAGAAACGTGTGATCATGTGATTTCCAAAAAACTTGTACAATTTTTACGTAAAGTTTTGAATTCGAGAGATAAGTAATAAAAACACAGTCACCGATCACAGCTTGTTGTGCGTGTAGTGGGATTGTGGCCCTTGAGGATCCTAACATATCCCGGGATCCGATAGTCCTGAAAATGACGATGACCTCTGACAAAGCACCATCATTTTTCAGGGCACTTTATGACTATTATTATCTCACTGACAACCGGCCTTATTCGTAAACACCATCCAAACATTAATTAAACAAGACCCAATTATGAAACATCGGGTGAAAGCCACCCCCATACCGCATATCCCTGACTGAGTGTGCTTTTCTCAGGTGTCCTGGATCAGGCATCGGGACATCCACATCCTGACTGTGGGTGGCTACACATACACCAGCGATCAGCGCTTCCAGGCGAATCACCATCGCGACAACGAGGAGTGGACGCTGCAGATCAAGTGGGCGCAAAAACGTGACGCTGGCATCTACGAGTGCCAGATCAGCACGCAGCCTGTCCGCAGCTTCTTCGTCAACCTCAACATAGTCGGTAAGGTTTAGCGCCGTGCTTGCAGCTGCATCACATTCACCACTTGGAATGCTTTCCTTTGGGAAAATTTGTGCCGGATCAGAATCTCTGGACTGGTGATGCGATGTATTTTCCGACGAGATTGACCCAAAACGCAAATTACAATGCAAATTTGGTTGGTTAATAGATATTTGAAATATAACCGAAGGTCGATAATGATTTGCAAGTATGAATAAGAACTTGTTATCAGATTGATGTATTAATTAGTGTGAATATAATATTACATTCATGTCCAAACACCACTAATACGATGGTTTGTCAGCTCTTTATCGCAATTAGCAACCATCGTTTAGGAAAAAAATAATAATATCGAGTTTGTCAATATTGTAAAAACTAGCCCCACCCCATGGGTGGGTGTATATTTCGGCTTTGCCACAAAATGTTGGCTTTGCCACGGACTTTGGTCTTCGCCGTCCAGTTTTGGCTTTCTTTTCTTAAGCGCGTTATTTGGGTGGCGTCTCCTTTGGTCTTTGGCGGCTTGGTCTTTTATTTTGGTAACAACGTACAATTTGGGAATAGGTACACCTCAATATGCTTCCACCCCCTGTGCTTCACCTGCCAATTTGGGATTTTTCTTGGCATTAGGGCATCGTTCTAGTGTGGGCTTAAATCTTGTGAATAGAGAGCTGCTGCTCTCGAGCTGCTTACTCTTTAATTTATTTTTATTTTAGGCAAAAAAAAATGTTTCAAAAACTAATTTTTCCTACTTTTAAAACCAGAATTGAATCTCTAATGCGACAGTTAGTCGGAAACAAATACTATATCAAGAAAAACTTAAATCCCAAATATTTTGGATTTACCCCGCGTACGCTTCGAAGCACGCCCGTTCAGACATTTCTGAACACGACATCCATGCGATTGAACGTATATCTTACAATATAAGTTTACGTACAAGTCTCAATTTCAGTCGCACGAAGTAAAGAATAAACTAAATATCTATCAGTACGGCAAAACGTACGTAAACCATGTGGATAAAGATCCCTCAATCAGTCATAGATCATACATGCATAGATAACTTCGCATCAAATAGTATGATGTGGAAGCCCGATAAAATGCAGCAAATTATTCGTCTAGTGGATAAAGAAAAGCGTTTCTATAGCAACCTATCGTATTCTTTATTAAAAAAGGGAATAAAGTTTTAAATTTAGATTCCGATTTTGCAAATGTATACTCCAACTTATATGAGAGATGTGTTTCAAATTAGATGAGTTGCAAAAATAGACTTACAACAAAGAACTGTTTTGGTATCTTGATTTCTTTGTCGTCATAATAATAACCCATAACATAGAAAAGCTCGTTATAATCATGCAAAGACGTTTCATTCTTGGCGTCACCTTGGCCCTGATTTGTGCACGCGACATTAGCCTAGTGTTGGCGGAAGTGACGTACGACACCCGACCGTCGTACTACTACATGGTAATAACTTCCGGCTGTCGACGATGTCCGCTTCCTCGATCTAATTCCTGCAGCGTTCAGAACGCAGAGAATGCAGGATGGTTCCGTCTTAATGGCATTAATTTGCATGTCGACTTACTCGTGAGCAGAGGCGTCTGAAATGAGAGCAAATGCGTATAAAAAACCAAACAAAAATATGCAGCGCACTCAGAAAACATACTCAGCATCCCTGGCTGAGAGACAAGCTATACATGTGTCGTCTACCATTTCTTTGAGCATAAAACTACTCATTACTGCACAGACTGGGAATAATTTTCTTCTTGGCGAGGCCATCTTTACGCTCTTGTGTAGCACGGATACCGACTTCTGCCTCTAGTCTAGACTTCTAGATCATGGATATTTTTTGAAAACGTCTGGACATTCTGGCGTGTATAGCTTTTTCATGTTTTTTTTATTTCTCATATGATATCTCTATCTCTTTCGATATGGCTATATACTATCATGCGAATTATTAATATCAGGGCCATAATGCTTTTTTTTTTAATAATGCGAGAGAACGCTCCCCAAGCATTTGCGTTTGGAGTTTAGGTAGGCCGTACGAGAGCGTTGCATTTGACTTCGGCCGGGACCTTGGTGTAGAGTGGCATCCGGGGTCCACAGCACGACGCCGAAGGCTCGAACGGAAATTGAATCCAAGAATGGAATGCGATCCGAAGGGATGTCGGCGGCATTCGCTTTCGCTTACGCAAATAATGCGCAAATACGCACAAATACTAGCATTATTTTCGTGTTCAGATGCAATACTGGGAAGAACGGAGTTTTATTTTTGCATCGCCATCACATAAATTCAGTTGGAAACGAATCTCTTGATATTTTACTAGGTAATAAAATTAGAATAGAAGTGTTTATAAATTTAAAGCAAGCAAGCTATTTAAATCTATATGGTTTCTTTTTGTGACGTTTTTTTTAGTCAGATGTTGAAAAAAAAAGTCTGAATATTGCATGACACCATGATGAAAGCAATCAAAAAGCGTTACGTTTTGTGTTGCAATCGAAATACTGTATCTGAAATTTTCAGTGGCACTGGAATTTCTAAATTGAACCGAAATCACATTTGCTCTGCTATATATATAAATACATATTATGTGTTCCAGTTTTGCGCGATGGAAATTGTGCGAAATTATGAACACTAAATTTATTTTGTCGTTATTACTGCAATCAAAGCTAATTCAGCATAGCGGTTATGTTTTCACAAAATACGTAATTTATTGCAAATACGAACACTTTTGCTGAATGTAGCAGATAAAATGAATGTGGTTGGGTCTGCAAATGAATGGTATAATCAAAAAGGGCTTTATGCAGAATAATTGCACGATTCTATCTTCTTTACCTTTCCCTTACTTGCATTATAGTTTTACGTCATGGTATTTCGTATTTTTCTATCCATACCATATAATTTGGGCTCATAAGTTCTATTGTACGAAGGGATTTCCACGTAAAAGCCGTAATTTGAAACTAGCTTGTCGTTATTAGGGTAATTATTCTACAATCAAATAGTTATCTTTCCGGGGGCCTGGCAATGGTAATCTTCTTGATCCTTGACAAGTCTCGTCTTCTCTAGAGCCCATGGTGCCCGAGCCACCGCCGCCCATGGTTCGCGCTCTCTATGAAGGATTCCAGAAGGACGGGCTTACAGTAAAAGGTTCAAATTTGTCATCTTCAGCTAACAATGTTTAACACCTTTCGATAACAACTAACCACACCAGCTTGCCTAGACCCAAAGCTTATTAACTGTCTACTAACACGCATGAGTGTTTAAAACTTTACGTGTGATATCTTTAGGACGATTACTATGTGTTGGGCTAGGCTTTGTGAGTGGTTCATCATGCAGAGATTCTAGATAGTTACCGTAGAATTGCTCCGATTTTAGCCAACAAGGAACGGTCAAGAGCTTAGTCTGCCCAGTGGCGGACGTCACTTTAGTTCATCTTCCGACGTGCTTGGCCAGCTTCGTAAAATAACAAGTGACCAATGGTGCAAGTCAATAAAGGGACCCATTAGTATTCTACTCTGAGCGTCGCGACGCCAGCTGAGAGGTCGTGTTGCCAATGCAATGTATAACTACTGTTGTATGAAGCTATTTTCATGACCTACACATTCAGCGACCGTAACTTTTAAACACAGGGATTCGCTGCCAATGGGAAAAATAATATCATACCAAAAGTCGTTTGTTAAAATGCACTTTGACTTGATTTTATTGCCAGACGTATTGCAGATGTTTTCATTGGGATAGAGGCTGATGTGGTCATTGAAGGAAGATATACCGAGGCACCACCACCACCAATTTCTCGACAAGCGTTGCCTTATAAGTTATAATGCAATGTACATTTTAAAACATAAAAATATATCGTTTGTTGTGCGTCAATATGTAACAAATTCGTTATAGCGATTTTTGTGCTTTTCGAAATTGTTCCATTTTCTCCGCGAATGGATGTGAGCTATTATCAATCCTGTAATGTCAACTTTACCCATCGGTGGCTTGCGATCGCATATGTTTCGAGAAAATGACAATTTTGTGTGAACTATATTTCCTTGGAATGACGTGATTTATTAAGCTGCATGTCTCCATGTAAGAGATTTCCTTGCTATAAATAACGGAAATCCTTCCCTGAGAGTGTTTCACTGCAGAAAGTGCACCAGCCACTTTAATTGTCTTCCTGTTTCGTGATCGAGGTTGACCTTATCACATATTCAAAGACGAGATACTGTACGACCTATACCTCACACTAACAATTATTATTAATGCTAGTGTTCGTTTTTGCAAATTGAAATGGCTGAGCGCTTTCAGTAACACTTATAAACAAACTTTATTTCAGAAAAATGTCTACGTTTGAACTCGATATGACCTAATGCTGTGTTTTACAGTTCCAACCGCTGCGATTTTGGGCGGACCTGATCTCCACGTGGACAAGGGAAGCACCATCAACTTGACGTGCACCATCAAGTACAGTCCAGAGCCACCGGCGTACATATTCTGGTATCACCACGACGAGGTTAGTGGAGATAGACTTGGGGGACAGATTTCATACTCCAAACTCCTCATGAATAAGTACTATCAGTTCATGAACCACAAAACAAGTGTCATATACATCGGACGAGTCTTTCTGTAGTGAATGGGTTTGTTATTAATGAGATCTCCTCGAGGACTTATGGTATAAGAACCACCCCCATAAAAATTCATATTTTATCTTGCAAGTTTTGGCGATTTTACTTCATTTCTTATAGATCCATACATATTTGTACGTATTTGTATGCGGATGCCACCATTTCTATCTCACTGCGATGGGAAAAATTACGATGCCTTAGTTCCTTTCCTGGAATTCCCATCCGTGTGGTGTTGACCCATCGACCCCCCCCCTCCCCCAATTCCCGTCTTGCTCGCCGCAGCCTTAACCGAACAAGTCGATGATTCCCCTATGGGCGCCCCTGGGGGTTGTTTTTCAATGTCCATTGCAGCGCTTTATGCCTCGTCCCCTGAGTACTATTCATTTCTTCCAAGAAGCGTGGTCGGGCAACTCAAAGGTCCACAATCAGGTGCACCTCGTCTCATTTTCAAATACCCAGCAGCCATTTCTTTACAGCAGAGTCGGCTGAAGGTTATAATGAAAAGCAGCGTTGATGATTTTTTTAATGCTTTATGGTTATCTCAAACATGAGAAGAGCTAACCAATGCCTCGTTTTCAGAATTAACTCTGAAAATATCACAAAGAAAATGTTTACAGATATTTATCAATTTAAAAATGAACATTTTCCTTCAGGGTGAAAGTAATTATTGGATTTTTACCTGCGCCTATGTCGGTTGTGCAGTAGCGACTCAATTGGGGTAACCAGGCTGGATCCCAAAGCCCAGCAAAAACTTCCGGGTACCTATTGGCCACTGCCAGCAAAGGAGATCAAGGGCACAGTTTCATTATTATGCTTCTGAAAATGTTTTTAAATGTACAAAACTAGCAGGGAAATAAGAAAGATCCCTAATTTCGCAATTTTGGCAACGAATTGCAAAGTATGTTAGTAAATGAGTAGCTAAATGAGCCAAATGAGTAAATATAAATAACAACAACAATAATAATAAGAAGAAGAAGAAGAAGAAGAAGAAGAAGAATCATAATAATAATAA
>QKMV01000514.1:0-16475 GCA_003287335.1 Lednia tumana
TTTGGTCCACCGCAATGTTGCTTAACTTCGGTGATCTCACGAGAACCGGTGTATCCAACATGCCAAACCGTTCGGTGGCCTCCAGTTCATTCACTCCGGGTAATTCACCTAGCCCTGCCAACATCTGTACTCACTAGCTGCCACTGTTCATGAAACAATAAACATAAAATTATCACTCACTTTTTTTGTTGTGCTTTGAGACCATAGGGCTGCGAGCTGGCGACTTAGTTCGGCTTTTACGCTTATCATTTTCGGTGCTTGGGTTTATATTGGTCCTCCTGATAAAAACACAGTAAGGTACATGCTAAAAAAAGGAAAGAACAATAGGACAAGTTCTAACACGAATAGAGCATCTAATTCGAAGATTTATGAATTTTTTCAGGGACTGGAACTGAAATGAATAAAAGTTCTGGTTCCTGATTTTTTTTAACTAATGGTTAAGGCAGTAAATACAGTAATTGAAAATAAATAGTAGCAGTTCTGATTTGAGTTCCCAAAACATGGGTTTTTAACGGTTCCAGTCCCTGATTTTTTCTTTGGTTTGGCCACATTAACTCACATGATGAAACCACCCCACCTTGGTGAAAGCGGTCGTTTTTCTTTCTTATCAGGAGATTTCACTGCGGTGTGATTGGCTGGGGGCGTAGGCGACCTTGCTGGAGTGTTGGCTCCGGATTGGTTGGAATAGTTGCGAGCTTTTGAACGAGCATCTTGATAGTGTCGTCGTAAGTCCTCTACTTTCTTCTCTAGCTCATCTGCATTGGGCTACAAGAAGAGACATGGTTATCTTTATCGAACTTTTACTTAAGGGGCTAGTAATCTACTGAAAATGAAGTAATCTCACCTTCGCTCTCTTATACAAGCGTAATATTCGGTAGCATACATCTTGAAGGTCTTTCTCTGCCACTTTAAAAATTTTGAACCAAGGAGGAGTTTTTGGCAAACAGACTCCTAGCTTCCTACTGGTTAGATAAATACAAGCACATGCTACGGTCTCTGGCTGATAGCGTACGAACAGATCTGTGCGTAAGGCATCGTTCATGTAGTTCCAGGCTAGTTGCATAAGCGATGCGTTCTTTTCATAGCCAAGAACCTGCAGGTACATTACGATTATCTGCAACAAAAATTGTTTGTAAGCAACACAATTTCAATGCAATTCTATAGGTATTTTTTTTTGTAAAGAGGAACACTTACCTTGTGAGGGTGCTTTACGTGAACACAAAATCCTAATTCCTTCAAAACTCTTCTTTCTGCCTTGATTACCTGTGATTTTAATGATATATACGAATGATCCAGGAGCATCGGAAATATTGGTCTGGAAGCAAAAAAGCAAAGAAGCATGTGTTAAAACAAAACTATCTTCAATTCCAACGATATGCCAAGAGGAGATAGTTCGAAGCAGCAATGCTGATTACATTCTGATTTTAGCACAGGAACCATGATTGTCAATTAATCTACTTTGAAATTTGAACACAACATTTTTAGTCGAAATGAGCCGTACATTCGCAACTACAAAATAAACAATTAAAAATCAGGGTTCAAGAAAAAGGTCCATCTCCTTCAAAGCTATATCCAACTGACCCCGCTGGTGAAAAATGCATCAAATATTTGCAATTCAATAAAATTAACACATTGTTAAGGCTAAGAGTTACTCGAGTGTTTTGGCATTTTACATATTATCGATCATTTCTCTTTCCATCTCACCACTGGAAAGTAAAAAAATATAGACCTTTATGATACCTCTTTCCTGATCATTTGCAGCATATGGAGCTTCTTCAGTTGATTCGTAAATGTTACATTACCCTCTTACCATGCAGAAGTAAAATCGCTAGCGCGAAGATTTTCAACAATGTCTTCAATTCTGTAGTGAATTTCATATCGTAAAGATGCCACGTGTCCACGGGTAAACTCATCAACAAAGTCTTTCAAAACCTAAAACGTCACTTACAATTCTCATTCATTAGCCAAAAGACAAAACATGAATTTGAATATGAAGCTTAAACGTTTTTGAACAGGCTGTTAAAAGTTAAAACTTACCATGTATAACATTGAGTCACACGCTAAGATCACTTAACAGAGAAGTTAATGAGACTGAATCACTGAATGGGACTGAATAAGTTTGGAGTCATTGCATCCAGAAGAAACCAATTAATTTTGAATATTTTCACCATAGCTAATAATAAATTACCACATTCCTTAAACAACCTACATATTTATAACTAAGGGTGCGTTTGATATCTCATTTCGTGTCCGCCGCGCCCTCTCTGTGCACACTTTTGCGTTTGATGTGTCTAAACATGCCCTGTAGCGTTTGATATTGCCCACGGCAGACTCTAACCGCACCACGGATCGTCAGCGTGAAGTCATAACACATGCAGCGAGGGTAGGGAAATGCAAACTGGGGGTTAAAGTTCTAGATTAAAAAGAGTGTGAAGGCTGAAAAGATGACTTGTTGAATTGAACAAAGTTATTTTACAGAGGAAGAAAAGTGAGATGACAGTTCTAAAATATCTGAAGTCGTCACAAAAACCATTTCAATGGCAAATTTTAAAAAGCGTACGGACGGTCCGCCAAGCGTTTGTTAGATACTCCGTGGCGGTACGCATGGTGCGTGATCTGTCCCGTGATCGGGCATACACTGCATGAATACTGCATTTATTTATCAAGCGCACCCTCAGACTGAGCATGCGTTAACTACTGATATATTTAAGTACTAATCACTGGAAAGCAAAAGAGACATTAATGCTTTGTTTTTGGTATTGAGAGACACAGAAGACTGAAGTTGAACTTAAGAATCCATGCCAGCCATGTTGGAGCAATTATTTTGTCAAATGTAAATATTCAGCAAAATAGTTTGCGAGCTGCATGCCTAAAGTATTTGCTTAACATTTATCATTAGAACTAGGAAGTGAATTTGAAACAAGAAATAAAAAAAAACACCTGTGTTTTAAATGGACAAGGAGAAGAACAAAGGGATATCTGCAATAGAACAATTACTGTTAAACTTAAGTTAAACTTATTGGCCAGACCACAAACCATGAGTTGGTATAAGCGTCCAGCGATGATGAAAAAGATGATATTTCAACAATCCTTCATGGAGTTTTGAGTGAAAACATTTCTATCTACTATATTTGTGCACTAAACAAATATCAGATGAATAGTTGGGATTTTAGCTTCTTTGAACTGTTCACAGAACTTAGTAACGAAGTAACGATAAACTGCGTCACAGCATATTTGCATTTGGTAAATAAAATCGAGACAATCGGCGTACAATTGGTCGGCAGACTTTTCTCTCACATAAAATTCTCATTTTATTTCGTGTCGCAAGCTAGCATTTTCCAGGCAAGCTTGTCTGTTGCTTGGGATGCTAGCGTGGTAAAGGATCTGAGACTGCTGTTCTCTTAACCATTCCATGTGATGTGACCAAGAGGAGAATCACTCACTGAACACCCACGGTTCCTTTATCCTGTGGGAAACCAATAACAAAACAACTTTGAGCAAAGATTCACTTTACAGATATGTTCTTAGCTCAATACACACAGCTAAGACCAGATACTATAAAGCTGAAAATATAGTGCACCATGAACCAGCATTTGGAGATGTGTACCTCAACTCAATCAATTAGTACCTTGTAATTAGCCCGTGCTATGCCTACTGTTTATTTGATGATGATGACTAATAATTAAAAATATAGTGAAGGAACAGTGGGCTTCACGGCTGTAACTATTTGTTTAGTGGCTACTAGCCTAGAATTTTCTACAAAATTGATACAGTAAAATGTGTGAAGTTAACATAGAACGTTACGTGTCAAACGCAAAATGCAGAGCAAGCCAGAAATAAATTTTGGGCTTTGGATAAGACAGATTCTGTTTATTTTGAGAGAAGCACCATTAAGAATTTATTGAAGCTTTTCTGGCTGAAGTAGCCAGTAGGTACATAGAATGTGGAATGTACCTTTGTCAAGTTCTGCTTTACGGATGGTGACTTTGATTGGGTTTGACTGGTTGTGCTTTCAAAGGTTGTACCCACAAATAGACAGAACCTACTAAACTTACATGCAGGAACATGATATGAGGTACAACAATGTAAAAGCCTGTGGCCACTGGGTCATTCTGCATTCAGCTTATGAAATCTATGCCAAGAGAATATAATTTTTCAAATACGTAATATACGTATCTGATTGACATTAGTCAATAAGGTACCTATTTGAGATTTTCTGCACTGAGCTAGCCATGGTAACGACAATAAGAAGTCACATTGCCTTTAAAATAAAGGTAGGTAGGTAATTTAATAGAAGCTGACTGACTCATAACTTGACTCAGGTACTTAAAGAGCACATCTTTCCTCAAGCATTTACAGCAATTGTAACATTAGTCAGCACATCATCCATTTCAGGGAATGCCAAAACACTCAAGAGTAACGAAATACAGAAATTATAACTAAACACAAAGTCTGGTGCAACATGAATCAATGACTCGAGCAAAATTTTGTCTCGTGAGCCAACTCAAAGTTTCAACTGTTTACAAGAGGATGACAGGTGTGGGAAATTAATCGGAAATATGGGTGTTTGAATTGTAGCTTATCAGTATTGTCTGAAGGAAATATCTCTCCCTTTAACTACAATAATGCACTCAATAGAAGCACAGATGAAAGGTATCCAATTAGTCAACTGGAAATACAAGTCTTCACAAGTGATCTGTAGGGTATTTTCTTAGGAGGAAAATGATTAAAAAAACTTATTAGTACTTGGAACTAGAGCCCAGATTCAACTGTGTTGTACTGTTTAAGAACTCTTCTTAGATATTTACAAATTTGCACTTCAAGGTATGAAAGCATGATTAAAAGGTCGGTTTCATTGAAAGTAACCCAACATGTTCAGGATTTGGGTATCAGTTTACACCAGGTAGGAACATGAGAAGACAGGTTTGCTTTAATTGAGAGAAAAATAAAATCCAGGCTCTAGCAATAAAGCATTAAGCTAAGTACGTAATAAATTGTTACTTTCTGCTTAAGAATAAGAGTGAATACTTTCTTTAATGAAAAGCTACAATAATTTCATCCTAAAAATTATAAGGAATTGGGACACGATATTAAGAATAACTGTATGGTTCAAGACAACTTACTTCTGGCCTTTGATTTGCTTGATGTGATGAAATACGTTAATAACGTCACGAATTCGCCTCGGAGCTTCCTCAATTTTTGACGCTAAGCAAACGCACCCCATCGCAGTAGTTTCCATTGAATGCCGCACAAATGACTTGGAAAAGTAAAACCGTTGGAACAGAACTTGGCCAGTAGCCATTGCAACCTGAAAACAAAAAGGATCGATACATTAATGCCTCGAGTTTATTCAATCCTCACAAGTTCATAAGACACTTCCTAAGATTCAGGTATGAGCCATACTGCAGGATATAAATGTCACAAGAACGCACAAATCTATCCTAAAGGCTGACCATAAATTATATCTACTGCTCGAAGCCAACAATATACAAGCCAACGAATAACCCAACCAAACAATATTGGTTGGGGCCCATAGCCTGGACAAATTCCTATCGTCTCTAACCTTAAATTGTTGGCCATGAGAAACTCTTAGCAGCTCCGCTGACAACTAGATCATTAGCTGTGTAATTGAAATAGCTTACCTGGGGCAGTTTGAGAAGTATTCCAGCCGTTTGGATCATTTCACATCCTAAGATCCTCTGATCTATTTCAATATCATAATCCAAACCGTCGACTTGGGATGGAGTAGGCAAGAGCTTACCCTCTGGTAAAAGACAGTTTTTAAGAGTTAATACAATTTTGCCATACGGTTTGCTAGCTGTTTTAGTTGGCGCGGGGGCTGAATTTTCCACTTTTGTTATACTCATATTGATATGTGTTGAAAACACTAATCCAATGGTCAATTATCATTCAACGAGTGGCATCTCAACACGGAACGTACACAGGACGAATGACGACAAAAATGGCCGACGCTCAGTTATCAGTGTTGCTTGTGGCGTGGCCGCTTGTAGCGTTGGTCACGAATACCGTAAGGAGAGTGGGAGGCACGTGTAGTAGATATCTCATTCTAGTAGTAACTGCTGTCAATGTCATAGGAATTCGTTTAATGGGGCAAAAATGATTGAGTTGTCTTCCAATGTAGTGAAAGGACTTAATTTACTTGGCAATAGTTGTTCAATAAATGATGAATACTTTGCAAGCATACTAGCGGATACGATCTTTATGATAACTGATGTCCATAAAGTACCAGGTAAGTAGTATGGATGCATTCTAAAACCTATAGCTCTGGCTATTGAAATTAATAATTAATGGTACCTACCAAGTAAGAAACGATTTTCATCAGCATTGTTAATTGTAATAGTATGTTATGTTTCAGTTCAGTCTCAGATACAGAGCGATGGAGGAAAGGCATCGTTGGCTGCACTTTTATCAGTTTTTGTGGAAGCTGCAAGATGTGACATAGACTCCGATTCACTTTCATCATTACTCGACAACTTGAATTTTCCAAACAATCGTAAAATTAAGATTGTTACTACGTATCAAAAATATAAACTAAAATTCCAAGCGGTTCTGTCCAACATTGGTTCCCATCCACCTCACATTGTTGATGCCGATTGGAAATTGGATTACTGTATTCAATCTAATAGCATTAGCAGTGTTGGTGAACTGCTATATTTGGTTCAGTTATATACTGAAAGTCCTGGACTTGAAACAAACAATTCTGAGAAAGTCAGAAAATGCATAAAATTCACGTGTAATGTTGAACAGCTTCAGGATCTTGTCATAAAACTAAAAGAAGCTGTGAAGCAAGTGGAGCGGGTTGCCAACTTATAAATAAATTAAGTTTATATTATCCTACTTCTTGTGTTGCTCCCAATGATTCTAATTGATGTCATGAGCAATTTTCCCAATTTTTTATCATCCTACTACTAAAACACATCTGCAGCGCATGGCATGCCAGATCAACGTTTTACCAATAGCTGGTCGGCAAGTTACAGCATTGGGATCAGTAGCAGTTTTTCAGGGAAGGCCGAGGAGGCTCGGCCTCCCTGGTTAGGAAGGCCGGGGGAGGAAAGAAATGTTAAAATCACGAACAACATTCACCTTGAAAGAAATCACCATAAATGATAATTTAGATTGAGTTTTCATTTTCTTGACAAGTCACTAATGCAACATGCTTGAAAACTCTGTCTACTGCACAAAGTAGGTGACCTGGGCGCCAGAAAGAAAGCATGTATGGACTAGGGGTGATGGTGTGGGAAGCAGGAGGACGCTACCTACTCCCTACCCTAGTCTGCCAAATGTATGGGTTGAATAATATGTGCAGAAGCATAGTATCTCAGCTTACATAATACAGCTATCTGCTTTGCACACGTGAACAACGCGACGCTGCTCGCTACATTGAGTCATGTGTTCCGGCCCCACAGGCAGCGTGTTTCACTAAACACTTCCCACAATGCCATGAACAACTCTGAGTGTATTTTATTATTATTGGCTAGCTCTCTCCACCTAATATGAAACTATATCAGAAATCACTGTAATTCCAAAAAAATATCTTTAAACATAATTTATATGTGAAAGATATGTATTTATTTTAATTCTAATAATGAAGCGGGTGGTTCGTGGGCCGGCCAGTTACAAGATTGAAATGTTATTATTTTTGCAAGAGCAGTGCATTTTCACACCACCAGATCAGAGATGTTAATTGCAAAAGGCAATTGAGGTCATTGCTTGTCATGCAACAAGATGCATGTTTTTATAAAAATCTTAGTGTATCTACTGACAGCCCTTGTGTTGTTTTGGTGACCATGGTTTGTGCCATGGCATTGTTTATCAATAATTATACAATGTAGTTCATATACCATGGTACAATTTCATTATGATGTAAATTTTATGTGCGTAATTAACAATAATTGTCAATTTTCGAGCATCTTGCGCGATGTCATTGACATCAGACGACTGTACCATGAATAGAAAAGAATGCTTTTATCAGTTTTCAACAGTAATAGTCAAACGGTTGCTGTTCTAAAAATGTTACCCGGAATCCTACCTGTGAAATTTTGTGACGATACAATGCTTGCCTTGCTAGTTGTTTCAAAAATACAATTCATTGTATTTGTCAAATAAGGATGGAGGGGAGGGCGTAAAAATGGTTGCACCTCCTAAGAATTTTACTCCACTGATCGGAAATATCAGCTTGTTTGTATAGATATACACTATCGACCAATACCTGACTGTAAACGTGAAATGTGCATAGGCCTTCTACAAATCCAGCCCAAATGTATATAAGGTACCTACACTCCCGGAAACAGAAAACGTTCAGCGAATTCTTTGAAATCCCATCGCCAAGACTGAGCTGAAAAGGAGCATAGCTTGCCAGTTAATGCTACATGCTAAAGCACGTGGGTTACCAATGTTTGCAAACAAACCTGTTCTCTATCAGCCATCTCCCACTTCTTGCAGATAGGCAATTTAAATTGCCAAACCGTATCTATGAAAGCATCCATTAACTCCATTTTGTCAATTTGGGCATCACTTATGCCATTCATGTTGGCTGTGGCATGCAAGTTTTATTGTGAAACTTCAATTAAAAAAGTATTGTCAGTTACAAAGCACAAAAATTCCAATCATGATAATTGATAACCAATTTTTAAGAAGGCAGAAAATTGGGTTTTATTTCTTTTGATATGAAAGGGAATACCTGGTCTGTAATCAACCCTGGGTTAACCTGACAAACAAGGTCCATTTACAGTGGTCGATAAAATAAGATGGGGAAGATTAAGGTTGTATTTCTTGATATTTTACTTCTTGATAACCAATGCAAGCTCCCAGGATAAAAATACACATATTTGAAGGAGGGTAGAATAGGACAGAAAATTTACATGGAAGCAGTTTCAAGGAACTGTCCCATCATTTACATTTGCAGTGGTTGCTTATCAATCCACAGGAAACTACAACCAGAAATGACAATCACCAGGATCGAAGCCGGGACATCCCGATTGCCACGCAAGAACAACAGCGAACTCAAAATAAAATATAAAAACTCAAAAGTCAGTCTGCTGTGCTCATTTGTTACCTGTGTATTTTTTACGTCTCTAGAAAGATTCTACTCATTCAATATGCAGCCTGATTCGAGAAGCGGATTTGCTCTTTGTGGGTAATTGCTGCATTCTTGCTGAACAAGTTCTAACCTATACTAATTTTTAACCAACCTCAGCGACGAGACTTGGAAACTTTCATCGACTTTTTTCCCTTTCCAGGAGTGTACCTTTTTTATATTAGAAAAGTCATCTACAAGTTCTACCATCTAGAAATCAATTATTACTTCACATCCCTTCTCTTTTGTCTCAAAATCTTAATTAAAAATATATTTACCGTGACTTACGAATCTAAACATCAAAATTATATGGAAATATAGTGTTAGTTTTTATAAATCGTTTATTTATCAACATCACGAAGTGGAAAATTTTAAATTAAGGTCCATCATTTCACAGCATCCCAAAAATATAATAAGATATAAGAGCAAGAGTGTCCAAAGGGAGCAAACGGGCCGGGGCTTTGGTCATTACCCTTCCATGGGCGTTCCTTTGCCCCTCGGAGGTAGGTCGGTTGAGCCTATCAAGTGGTCTATTGAAGTGTAGAGCGTGGTTACCAAACCACCGGTTGCATTTGGTTCTGACCTGGACAAGCCTGCAAACTGGGCTCTGCTGCAAAAGAATACAAGAATACACACATCAATGATCATTCAGTTAGGTTGTCAGTTGGTATAGTTATGTTTATTTATTGACTTGGTTCAAATATCCTATGTTAAGTCTAATAACCCAACATTTTGAAAGGTTACTTACTGAACAGAATAAATAAATTTGAATCTAAATTATGTTGTTTAACTGTCCAAAAATGTGTTGTTACTTTTGACGCATTAGAGATGCAAATGGATTATTGCTTTCTGTTATAATTCTGGTTTGATTTTGATATCAGAGCAGCATGCTGTCCAAAAGTTTGTTCAGTGTTTTCAGTTAACACCTAGTCTGAAGAAGGCTGCTACCAAAACATCGCAGTACACTAAATTTTTTTTATCCTTTTCTTTTACGATTTCTTCTCTGGAAAGTTGAACTTCCTCCTCCTTCCGCTCAATAGAATATGAACTAACAGTAAGTGATAACAAATTGGCTGCTGGGTTCTCAGCTTGTCACCATTGATGACGGGTAGAACAAAATCTGACTCGGATAATAGTTGCGGGACTTCCTTTCCGAAAACCAAAAACGCTAATGTGACATAAAAACAGTTATCTGACGTCGCGAAAAGTGTCACGCGACTTCATCCCAGGGCTTCGACCAATATTCGCATGATACATGATGGATGGAATCTTGAGCCCTAAGCCCTGAGCCCCTAGCAATGAAAAAATCCCCTGGAGAAGTGAGAGGGGTGTGTACCAATAAGCTTATCTGCATTACTTAGAGAACTCGGCCAGCAATCACAGGGTATCGGGTAGGGATGCATATTTTTCCCACTTTGCTTCGCTTCCCTTCCACTATAAACTTTGTTTTGAATTTAAAATTTTCCATATCTGGAATGTGGTTTCCGTCATTCTTCAGAGACAAGCTGAATCTTCAGAGCAAAGCTCAAATTTCGAGGCAAGGTCTACTGAAGAAGTCCGTACATTAGCCAGGACCCAGCCAAGAATACCAACCTGGCGGCAAGATTGACTGCTGTGCTTTTCGCAAGAATATTTTCGAGCAGCGACCGGGGACCTGAATAGATGCTGGCAGTAGGCCGATTTCGAGAAGCTGGGCCTGTTGCCAACGCAACAGGAGGAGGAGACATCGGACTGTCGGTAGTTGCTCGAATCACAGACGCTCTGGCTGGTTCCGATGAGTCCATCTTGCCCACCAGTCTGAAAAAAATGCACAACATCAACATCCCTTCTTGAGAACAAGCAAAGTTGTTGCAATGAAAACACATAGACGCTGTCAGAACATCTGGTGCTTGTTCCTACCGAGAAGTGAAAACACTGACTGCTCAAGAAATTCTTGCTACTGGTCTGTAGTATTAGGCAAAAGCTGTTGCAAAGGTCTTGAAATTGCACGGTCAGAGTGTACTGGATCCAGAGAGCTGGATTAATTATCAGAAGATGTTTACTGAAAGAATCAGAAATTGGTTGCAGGGACGGGGGGGACGGGGGAGGGGATAGACAAAAGTCACGTGCGCGTACATGCCTGAATGCGTGATAGCAACTTCAAGTTTCCCCGCCCCTCATTAGATTCACATAGATGCACAATATCAGACAAGCAACTTGTGGCAAGATGCCAACTGAAAAATAACATGCATCTATCTCAATTAACATCTGATCCACCAAAATTAACATCGTAAAACACGCAATTTTTTTACGTAAAACTAAGATTGAAAGAGCTTTTTGATCGGCTGTTTACGACTTTCTGAAATAGGTTATTTGTATCTCAGAAGCTAGTCAGGAAGCACTTGCACGCTAGCACTTACAAACTTAACTATTCGATGAGCTGATTAACGCTGGCTTTAACTAAAATTAAATAATTGTTGCAGCCTTGGCTTTTGTGTTTATCTATGTAAAATGTGAGAGTTAGGTTTGATGAATGGATGCACCTATCATAATTTTTATTCAATAATTGGTTGAGGGTCAGCTACCTGCCAGCCAGGCCTTCCTCGTTTTGAGTCCTTACCTATGGAGGCTCCGACTGTTTTACTGGCAGTTAACCCATCTAGTTCGCGACGTCAACACTAAATGCTTTTCTAGGCATCGACAGTCGCAGAAATAAACCATCAAAAGCTGTTGAAACTATTTCGATCGCATTTCCATTATCCCGACTAAGACGGCATTCGTATCAAAAATCAGAATTTGATAAAGCCTAGAGAATGCATTAGTCTAGTCACTATGGTCCCTGTTTTTTTAAATACTGCCTTGTTCTTTAAGTTCACAAGTATAATAAAATCTAATTGGGAAATTAATTAAACACATAATTAATATTTTTAAGAGTTGTAATCAAGTGCATTGATTACTGAATTGCTTCTCTTTCTTTTACTCCCAACACATTTTAACACTAACGAGTCATGAGCTAACAAGCGAGCGATACTTATAACGATTTGAAACAGTCAAGTCGCGAGCTCGGAAAAGGATGAGAAACGTGGGGAAAGTTTTAATGGATTTCTGAGCTTTCATTCCTAGTTTGTAAAACAGTTTTTTTTTTAACTAGTGCTAAGAGCAAGAGATAGACATGAGCCTAAAGAATTTTCTACAGTTCGAAATTCCTATAAGTGTCTCTTGCAAAATTCAACAGGAATGAGCTTTTTTTCCAAATGAAGATATGAACTTGACTTTTACCATTTGCATAGCAGGTGGTCTTTTAAAATTAAGCTGATTTCTAAAGAAAAACTAACCCTATAATGCCGAGTGGGATGAACTTTATCTATACATGGTCTAAATTGACAGATGTGCTTTTAAGAATTAAATAAGCACAAAGCATCATCTGAGGGAAAATAAATTATATTAAGAAAAGTCACATGTACCTATGTCACAAATATCGAAGAGATATCTACAAATCTCGAAGGCTATTTGGCAGAAAATGAAACGTTGATGGCTGAAAATGAAAGGAGCACATGCCAATATGGTAGCAGAAATGATTTATTAAATTATCACTAACAGAAGACAGCCAATAAATGGGACCTGTCTAACGAGCATGTGCCAATATGGCGGCAGCAGTGAGGTTATTAGGACTAATTGATACGAAAGCTACCAAGAGAGTGGTCACATTTTACAGGCTAGTCCAGCCTGTGCCATCGTGCTTAAAAACGAAATAATTTAATAATTACTAAAATCATTTCAGAGTTTTGAGGTGTACTTACAACTTAAACATGTAGTACAGTTATTTCGATGAGTTATAAAGCTCACTTGTGAGTGAATCTTCTAAAAAGCAGGTCACGTCATCAAGTGCAAGAGACACTTTAAGCAGCCTAGCAAAATAAAACAAGTGGTTATCTGAACTAGCATTACTTACTCTAGTTCCATCAGGGCCTGATCGAGCTCGACTTTATCATCCTTGTTGACCTTTTCGAGCTTAGCTTTCAGGTCCTGGTCAGTCTTGTTTCGGCACTCCAGCAGACAATGGATCACCTGGTTGTGGGCATCTGACCGGCCGTGGGCCTTGACGAAAGCCTCTAGTTCTTGCCACATTGTCCGATACTGCTCCTCTCTGTAAATAGTGCTCATGGCGCATTTTAGTAGCTTCTAGCTCAATCTATTACCTACTTCCTAGTGCAGGGGTCGGCAACCTTTTGCTACCTGGGTGCCAAAATGTGATATGTAACTTGTTATTGAGCCCGGAACTTGCCCATCCGGAAATTGTATCGTCATTGTATGGTAAAACAGAACGGCGGACCAAAGGGCTTCTCTGCAGACTACTTAACTACTTGCAGCATTTTGTGGAATGGGGCTCATGAGATCGGGATAAAGGACTTTTAGATTCCTTGTCCTAATTCTAGGAATGTCGGCCCCTGACCTAGTGAGTATTATTTATTTTGTAACTTACAACTGAGATACCTAATTGGACAGGGTTTGGCCAATAGCTTTAGACAATGTGACAAAAAGGCTTGGAATAATTGGAAGGGAGGAGTCATGCGCAACTTTGAGGTTGCCGAAGGTGAGAAGTCGCGATAAAAAAAAACTCTTAATGTATTTCAAGTATTGACAAGAGCCTTTCGACAGCGCCGAACTCATTCACGGAAGTCATCAGTTCAATCTACGGCGGAGAAATTCGGATGATGAATGATTTTTCATCGCATACAGAAGATGTTTGCTACCATGAGTACAGCTGACGAAAGCTTTGTAGAAACACGATAGGCAAGACCTTTTTTCTCTCGCGACTTGCACCTTAACCTTTGGTTTATTGAATGTTGTGCACGACACTTCTTTTCCCACTTAGAATTGGACAGGATTTGGTTGACTAGACGATGTGTTTTCGTGACTGGTGACGGTCACATTACTTTAAAGCGCAACCAACTGTTATGTGGTTAGGGCTTTTGAAACCTGTTCGTTGGTGGGTAGAGCAGCGTAACTGTTTTGCTGTCGGAAATTTTCTGCTGATTTTGCTACAAACCTGTTCTACAAAGAGGTAAAAGGTGTTTATGGGTTCATTTATACTCTATACTCTTTAAGAACATACTTTTCCGCGAAGAACGCTGGTGAAGAATGAAACATGAAGGTATGGCCAAGTCAGCCATTTTGTGAGTATAACACAGTATGCTCTCTCATAGTATAGACTGTATATCCCCAGGAATTGCTAACCTTGCTAATGCTTCTTTCTTAGCTCTCATTTCGGCAGCTTTCACACCCCTCAGTGTTGGAGGTGGTTTTGGCGCAAGCTGGTTTTCTCCACCGGAGTTAGTGACTGGTTTCTTCCGACACCTGAATAGCATTCACCAGAAAATCCAGCACACCATGCAATGCAAGCCCGGCCACAAAACAAAACAACACAACAAACACAAAACAACAAACACAACACAACAAACACAAAACAACAAACACAACACAAACAAATTCCTTGCACTGTTCATCCACCAGCACAACCAGTATTCTCCCCAGTTGGGTTGTAAAAAAAACAGGGTTTTATAAAGAAATCAGTTCACTGGTTTTTTGTTTTTTTAAATTTCGAATTAATTTTTGTCAAGTTTTCTCCAAAAATAAACTACATTGTGCTGGTTGGTTAGATTGGTACTTGGTAGACATGTATTGTGCTTGAGAGCTAGAACTTTAGAGCCAAATTCCAAGTTTCAAGAGCCAAGTTCTTTCAAGTTCAGTACATGCAGGCACACCTTCTCCTGCCAGTGAACCAGCGCTAGTCCGATCCAACCCAAATTTCAAATTTCAATGTAAAATGAGTAAGTTAAGTTTTTTTTTGTTATTTTAAGTCCAGAATTTTTTTTGAGGGGGTTTAGTTAATGGTAATAACCCTGCTACCCGCGATGACCAATATCAACGAATTTCCGTAATATATGGACATTTATTTTCTGATGTGATATAGCATGGGAAACGGATACTTCCGTCTACGGATTTCTGTCGAGGCCTGGCCACCAGGTCTACCCAAAAAAACAACAGTTATTTATATATTTTGTAGAAAAATCAGAGCATTTACAAAATTCTTAATTTGGCACCCCTATAGTTCAGATAAAACTAATATCAGGGGACGCCATTGAAAATGAAAAATAGGTCTACTAATTCAATGGCTACCAGAATATGTTACAAATTGGCGCCTCGTTTTGTTACGAACCCATCACATCAGACTTTAATATTTTGATACAACTCCTGAGGAGGACACTGGCACACAGCATTCCCTTCAGCACACCATTCACACAAAAAAGTGAAAAAACGACCATCGAGCAAGCGTGACGTGGACGTGGTCCCTCACCCGCCGCCACCAGTCGCCACCATCCTCCCCAACTCCGATCGGTTCAACACGGTCCCCAACAGGTCACGGCTTCCAGTCCTTCTCCGGCCCCCACCTCTCACAGCAAAGCTCGCATTCTCAAGCATTCCAAAGCATGCACTCACAAAGACTACTTGAACAGCAACTGCTACTGACGTAAAACTAACAGTAACATTGAAAGTGGTCATATTACCGGTAATTTTTTTTTTTTTTTGGAAATTAATGGAAGTACAGATGGATTGATAATATGCAATAAACCCATAGTAGAATTGATATAAATGAAAAAGCCACAATGCTAATATGGGCAAATATCAAAAAGAAATATCCATATAAATTTGAACTCAGCTTGCCTGGAAGTTTGTTAGATTCTCTAGGAGTTTACCACGCCTGGCGATTCGGCCGCTTACGGGCTAGGTGAAGTAATCCAATACGATTTCGAATCCCATGTATTTTTCCATGTACCACCTTAACTATCTGGCCCTATCATTTACTTGAAAGAATATTTGAGCATAATGTTGAACGTTACCGATAGGATGGTAATATCACCACTTCACATCACTGACTGTTAACTGTACCAGACAAAGCCGACACATGAGAAGCTCAGCACTTGCCCCAAGTACTTTTTGGGCTAGTTGACAGCAGTGTTGCGTCTCCGTTGATACTTTCTCAAAGTACCTACCATTGCTAATATTATAAGAATAATAGTAGTGTTTGACCTAAGTTGGCAAACTTTTAACATGGGGAAGATCCGTCTTCTCCAAAAAGTTACAGGTTTGGCAACTCAGGAAGAACACTACTATAGCTAAACGCTACTGCAATATTTATTCACTACTTAACTGTTCAGCTTCAACATGGAGAAGACGGGTCTCCCCCGTGTTAAAAGCTTGGCAACGCAGGAAGAATGCTACTATACTATTAAACTCTACTAGTACTACACTATACTACTTAACTGTTCAGCTTCAACATGGAGAAGACGGGTCTCCCCCGTGTTAAAAGCTTGGCAACGCAGGAAGAATGCTACTA
>QKMV01000515.1:0-14123 GCA_003287335.1 Lednia tumana
ATACAATAAATAAAAAAACTTCCTCGCAGCAGGCACTCAGTGCGCAATTGAGTTACCAGGCCAAAATAGCATTAGATTCAAGCCATACGAAGGATAAGTAATAACACATATTTATGATAAATAAAAACCAGTTTTATTAGTTCATTAATCATTACTCATTAGTCATTACTACATTAAAGTTGGGTGGGGCTTTTTAGAAAACAGAAATACATATATCTAAATAAATTATGGCTCTAGTCAAGCTTTATTGACAAATTTTTACCACGAGGAATACATCTTTTCGTATGTATGCCAACAATTAGTCAACACTGAATTCAACAAATAATTCAAGCTAGTGTACCTACCTACGATGTGAGGAACCACATTGAATTGAACACTGACAAGAATGGGATGTATTCATTTTTAATATTTTATTTTGAATGTAAAATAAGAGCAAATCATAAGCACAGCAAGCTAGAAATAGAAAAGAAATAAAGAATAAAAAGACACGATTCAAAAATATCTCTCACTAGATTAGCACTATCATGATTGGATAATAGTAATCAATAATTGATACACATTACGAAGTAGTAGCCACCATAAATCAAATAGGTACCAAGTACACATCTAAGGATCAAACCACGTTTATATAAACGATCTTTGATGGACACTCAATTTTGTAGTAGGTGCATAAAATTTTAATACATGCTCAAGAATTTGCACAACCTCAAGTTACCTGATATTTCTAAAATTCAAATTCATTTTTAGTCTCCATATATTTCTACTCTAGACATCGTTTCAATTATCCCTTCCCATACGTCTGAGACATGCGAACTTATTTTTTTATTAAGATATTTTCTCCAACGTTTCTTTGTCATAAAATACAGCTAACCTCAATTTTAACTTTAAACGCTATTTGTCATAACCCTAAATACCATTATATTAGAGATATCCCTACAAACAACTTTCATCAATCTTAACAGTGGTCTTGCTTCATAAGCATGTTTTGCCTACCTACCTATAATAGGCTTGCTTTTATAATATTAAGTAGTTATATACCTAGTCAATACAATTATTATTTTTGTGAATTATTAGTTAAGAGAGATTGTAATTTTTTGGTTCAGGCAATTTTGAAGGCGTAGAGACCTAAGAAAAACAGCAGCACAACTTTAGTATCTCATGTTCACTGTACTGCACTGTAAGAATGGTAATATGATTATTGATAATGATACCATTTACCAGTCTTCGATCAGAGTGCGAAGTAAATGCTACGTGCACGGCTTATCCACCGATGAAAATAAGTTACTGACTACCTAGTTCGTTCACCACTGTTTCCGTAATTTATTTAAAAGATCATTATTGATGGAAGATTGATAACTATGAACTACGTAGCAGTTGAAAAGATTTTCTCAAGGAGTTCATCGCTACCCACCAACGTTAAAAGTTAATATCAAATTTTAGGAAAATTAAACATGCAATGAAAAAACTTGATAGACATGAACTAATTTTACTGGTTGCTTCTCCTTTTTCCTAGATCTATGTATATAAAAAAATCAATCACGGTGATCTAACACATTCCTACCCTATCATCTATGTATGTGTGCTTGTATACAAAAAACCTGTTTCCAGATTGGCAATCATCTCTCCTAAGCACGTTATCATTCGTTAGCTTCAAAGTACGAATAACGTAAATGCATGCCGTGAAAAAACGGTATCAAAGCTGGTTGAATTAGCTTGATGCAAGATTTTCAGGAGGGATGGTTGCCATTATTTCACACAGTTTGCCTCACATCAACAGCAATATCCTGGCTAGCTACTAACTAGGCCTAAATATCTTTTTATCATAGTCAATTTTCAGTCATTTTTGTCGCTACTCAAAGCCTTATCAGCACCCTTCTTTTGTCCTTAACTAAATTATATTGTCTACAGACTGATAACTTTTTCAATTAATGCATGCACCCACTCATTGCTTCCAGCTGCCTATTCTTTCAGACGAAAAAAATCAACATTATTTTTATTTGACACGCTAAAATCTTCCGCAGAAATAAAGTAAAAAGGCCAATATTTTCTGAAGACACGCTATCAACTAATCGATGATTGGTCATGCTTACGGTTGAAATGTAAAACATCTACTCTCCTAATTCTGGCAATTTTGCTGGCAATGCCGCTCTTTCCGGTAAACCAAAAATACACCGACGACATTCCGATAGTTGCATCGCAGATGTCAAACGCCAAATACATATCTTCAAAACGAAACGCTCTACGCATGGTACAAATGCTTAACGCCAGTTGTTCAGAGAGAGAGCAGACTCATCCGGACGCGAGTGCTACGGCTCGCATGGCTAGTGGCTGGTGTATCCAGCCTGGCGTAGGATCTCCTTGTCGGCCACCTTGAAGATGTTCGACAGCTCGTCGAGGAGGGTTTCGTAGCGAAACGCGACACGGATGTCCGGGACGTTGGTGCGCGTGATGTCGTTGCCGGCGACACCTTCTTTCGTATAGTTTGGACCCAGCCAGTACTGTTTCATCTGGAGCGGAGCAGAGAGGAACACAGTATTGGAATCTTGTGGCCGGTAATATGACAGAATATCGGAAGGGACGTTAAGCGGTGAACCGGTTGGTGCTTTACGACAGGTGTAGGCTACGTGCCAGCACCAATCTCCCCTCTTATCCGTTAGGTTTATACCCTCATGATCAACCTACCATTCACTGATGCCACTTCACCAGTGCCACAGGGCCAACAGTCGATAAAGTGCATCGTAGAAGCCAGCGAAATCAAAATCTGTGACATGAATACTTACTAAAATATCAAGGAGGGCTGATGGTGTCGTTGGAGGGCCTCATATTGTTTCGAGTGCATACAGCCGATATTCAAACTGGTTTCCTCCCAACCTAAAACACTCGCCCATCCCTCATTTCTCCCTCTGCTTTCAACCCCTTTCTCCCAACCCTCTACGTAACCCCTAAGCACCTGTGTGCAACATTCCGCCTCACTCTCATCTCTACGTTTGAAGACGGCACACGCCGAAACGTCAACGACTCTATTCCTCTGCGCTTACAACTTCCTTATTTCGGTAAGGTGCACCTTCTTTCTACACCAATCCACAACAAAGTATTCCAGCCTATTGGCACTCCACATCCATATTGTTTAAAGTTTAATAAAGTTTTCTAGCAATGGCAACAAATAGGTAATTGTTGTTCACATTGACAGTAGAGCTCTCTTGTAAAATAGTTGTCCGTCCTAATAAGGGCATTGGAAAAACTGGAGTTTGATGTTTCGACGGCAATGGCGAAAAAAAAACAAGGCCCTTAACAGGGCCGACAACTGTTTAACAAGAGTGTTCTAACGTCAATCTGAACAACATCACCATCGCCTATCAACGCATCAGAACATCCAAATAGGTAATTAGCTATAAAATTATGATTCAAGTTGGATATTTATCGATCCGCCCCTCACCTTGTGTGGGAAGCCGCTCATGAGCACCGAGTTCCGTGCGAGCTCGCACATGTCGCAAGAGCTGAGCTTCCAGACCTGGGCAGCGATGCTGTACTCCTCCATCAGCGGCTCCTTGGTGAAGTGGAACTGCAGAGGGTCGTCGGTCGAGATGGACACGCAGAGGCCACGCGCCAGGTACTCGGGCAGCGGGTTGCGGTGGTAGTTGAGGAACAGCGAGTTGTTGCTAAGCGGAGACATGGCGATTCCGATCTGCGCCAGGTAGTACAGGTACTGCAGCACGGGCACCTGCAAACAAACACATGATTAGGTTCAACATTCAATTGATAATCAATAGGAAAACCGTAGGAGCTTGTGCCTCGGTGAATGGGCTCACGGCCGTTTACTCGTTTTATCTAGTTTTTGGCGTGGAAAATCTTTTGAAATGCCTATCGAATTGAGCTTAAAATGACAAACGGGATCAACTACGTGTAGCTACGGCAACGTGTAGCACAACATACAAGTGAATCGCAAAACTTCTCTGACTGCATCGCCAAACCTTCACCGCCTAACAGTTCCATCACCAGGTTCCACAACTAGTTTCTGTAAGCCCTTGACCCCTAAAAAAGACCCAAAGCTACACTATAAAATAGTTTGGTTTCGGTCCGTCTTAAGCAGGCGAGAGAAGTGTCTCTATTCAATAACTATGGCCCTTTCTCTGCCTTTTTTGTCAATATGTGCTCTAGAGCCCAAACGGGAAGTCTGATTGCCTTTAAATTAGCACCTACCCTACAAACTTTCAGATTAGAACAGCTAGATCGTTTCACAAGTGTTAACCTGCCTCGTACACATATAAACTTTGATTTCGTTAACTTGTGTCTTGTTGAAAACATGAGCAAACAAAAGGCTGTGTGCAGCATGGTTTTTACACCCAACCGGGATGAAATCCATCGTTGCATTTCCCCTTGTTACTAATTACCGCATTTCAAAAAGACTTCTACGTTTCATCGGTGCGTTCAATTACCTTCCGCAAGAGCAACCCGTGAGAGATGTTCTCGGCCATCATGAAGCCACACACGAGGTGCTGAATCGGGCCCGCCTCTCCGCAGTGAGGCCGCAGAACAAACGTGTTCAGCCCTGCACGGAAAAAGATAAAAAGGAGAAGATCAAGTTTCACATATGAAGGGCATATTTTTTGTCTAGTTGGACACATGCTTGCATGAGATGGATACAGGTACCAGATAAATGGGCTTTCATGCTGGAGAGAGTTTTGTGGAGGCAATGATAAATTACTGACTACAGGCAGAATTTTCACAAATAATGATGTGATAAAAAGTCACCTGCCAGAACCACATATTCATAGTTTTCACAAGGATCACAGGCGTCTAGGTAAAGGCAGAATATGCCGGCATGTTTTTGACAGCTGTCAAACACAATAAACTACCTACTGTGACATTCTAGTTCAATTTTAAATATTATTTTGATGCAATTAGGTACACAATTATTTTATTTTACATTTTTATCAAGAAATTGCTTAGCGATTCATAAATATAAAACCAGTGATGTTGTAAAGAAGGCTGCATTTCTGCATTTATTTTCTATTCTCGTAAAAACTGTAAATACAAAAATGTACACCTAAAACTGCCACCTACACAAAATTATAGGCTTGCCGAAATGTAATAAAATAAAAAGGGATGAACTGCCTGTGAGCCATCGGTATGGATCTAAAGGAACGAGCCTTGTTTTTATATTGTTTCTTGGGTTATCGCCCTCGGTAAATTACCACGTGCAATATGTTAGATAGATTCACAGTACCCACGCCTTGAGTTTCAGGACACCCACACCAGTGTCAATTATGTACCATTGTATGATGTATGATACCTGGGAGGGGGGACGTATGTTCTGCGGGGAAACGAAAACAAACGAACCTTGCTCTCGTCGGAAGTGGTTGAGCGTGCAGAGGTTGGCGTACATGTAGTACTGGTAGTACGCGTACGGCGGGTTTTCCTCGTCGGCCCAAAGCTCGGGCGTGAGTACGTCCTTGTCGAACAGCGGGTTTTCCGGCTTGCTCTCGTCGTCCACAGAGTCGAACCCGATCACGTACTGCAGGAACTTGTGCAGCTCCGGGTGGCTCGCGGGGTCGTTGGTCACGTCGAACAGCGGTAGGAAGATGTTGTCGAGGATCTCTTGGAACGTGGTCACGATCTTGTTCGATTTGAAAATGTCACTGCGATCGGAAAGAAGGTGTTTTAGAACGTGTGGTTGTGAATCAGTATCACAAGTTTTTTTATTGGATGTTTAAATATAAAGCTGCAATAGGGGTTTAACTATATTTTTACTGTCAATGTATATTTTTCTTGTATTTTACGTGTAACGCCTTCGATACTATTTGTTTTTAAAGTATTCTACGGACCGCCAGACAAGGCTTCAATGCAACTTTAAAATTGGCTGATGAGAATATAAATTTAATCGACTATTTCCATTGGATCAAATGTAATCGGCTATTTTCATTAGATCTAGGGTGTAGAAAAACATCAAACTCAGTAGTTGATTGTAAATGTTACCTAGAATACCCATTAAAAAAAAACGGTTATCGCTAAAATATTTCAAAAAAGAGCCCGCTTTTTTTTTCAAACAAGTTTTAATGGTTCATGGAAATGAATCCTCCAGCTTCGTCAGGCAACTAAAACCCTATTTCTTACAAAAGAAAACGAACAACCTCGATTTTTGTTCTCGCTGGAATTTTAATTAACGGCAAAACTTTTATTAACTCCACAACAAACTATCTTATTTTTTAAAACTTCACAAACCACCCGTGACTTTCGCACAGAACTAACAACGAGCGCAGAAATGTCTGTTGGCTAACAATTGAGACAGTTTTACGAGCAAAATTTGCGACGTGGTACCATTAAGAAAATGGTCAATTATATGTAACAAAAAACAGCTTGCAAACTAACTAAAAGCATTCGAAAAGGAGAGAAACTCACTAGAGACGCGGTATCTGTATGAGCCAGCGCACGTTGTCGGAGTAGACGTCCCCGGCGATGGCCCACTTTGCCAGCTTGTCCCACTCCTCGGGGTTCTTGCCGTAGATCGACAGACGGAGCTCAGCGTTCTGGTACTTGCTCTCCTCCAGGTCGCTCGACACCTCGTTGATGATGCGTGCAAAGTACTTGCCTAAAAGCCCAACAACGCGCTGCTCTAAAATTCTTATGACTTATGTCTATCTCTAAGCACAAATTTCCCAAAAAACTGATTCAGAAACTGGGTATGAATGTTAAGAAATCCACTCAAACTTTCCCAAAGTTTTGTAAACTAAACTGTTTGCTTAGAAAATTCTTCAGAATCATGTCAATCTCCTAATCTTAACACTTATTTTCAAAAACAATGGTGTAAAAACTGGGTTTTGTGCCAGAAATTCAGTACAACTTCTAAAAGTTAAGTAAAGTTTGCTCCTTATTCTCCAGGTGCAAATCGCAATTTTTACGAGCATCTTTAGGAACAAACTTTAAGAAACGTTGGGTAACTGTAGTCAATTTATTAGCATTCAAACCCAGGTTATAATCAGTTTTTTGAATACTATTTACATTGTCAATGGTTCTTCAGTGTAATGCACTTTAAATGCTACAGCCCTCGAAAGCTCACGGTTACACGTGTGGATTAACGCTCACCATTAAGATAGTTGTCCGTCTTGAGAAACACTTCTCGAAGCCGGCTCTCTCCGATGGGGTTGTACTTGGCGTTGAATTTGTCGAAACGATGAAAAGTATTCCGATCCTAAAAGATACAATTCATTCCTTAAAATCATCGTCACAGCACAAATTTCAAAAGATCAACTTGTAATTACATGCACTATAGCCTATACAGTGAGAGACCATACTGCATTACACCCACAAAATAGGCTCTCTGGCCATACCTTCTTGTTTAAACTGCCACCATCGCCCCTGGCGGAAAAGTGTGCTCTCCCAGTAAATAGAGTGTATGCGAGTTCAAACCTAAACCCATCCTCCATTTACCGAGTTCCGTAATCACGCTCTGAACGTGATTACCCTAGTTACCGGGATCGGTCGTGGTTCATTTAAAGCCAAACACACTTCAGATAAGACATTATCATGGGAGACCTCCGTATTGGATGAACTATATGGCCAGGCTAACTGAACTTGCAAACCGTTGGGTGGTAGCTGCGATTTGTGTGGTGGCGCGTTGACTTACAGCATGTACGTCCAGCATGTCTACGGTGAGGTCGTACGAGGTGAGATTCATGGACTGGAAGACCTCGCGCAGGGTCATCTTGACCCCCTTGACGTTGGTCACCACCTCGTCGGCGTGGTTCTTCAGTGTCTTCTTGATGAACCGCAGCAGGTGCTTCTGGTTCATGCACGATGCCGCGTGGATGTGAGTGTCCACCTGTTAACACGGACAAGCAATTCACGGTGAAATTTCTTTGAGTTAGTCTTTGGATTATTCGAGACTTTCAGAGCCGTGGTAAGATGACGTTTGGTATTTTACAGTTATAGTCTAGCCAGGATTCGGTCAACTGAAAAGGACAATTAAATTTACAGCCTTGGTGGCTCTCACAAACTTGACAACAAAAGATTCTGGCAGCTTTTCAAAAACAGTGCAGCATCAGAAGAAACTTCAAATCAAGCATTTAAGCTCTTCATAATTTGCATAGAATGTAACAATTACTACACAAATCAAGCAGAAAAGTGTTTTGTGAACTATGAGACGAGATGTTACCAAATAACTGAACTGAATTCTCGAGACTCTGGAGGCAAGATGTTGACACTGAGTCGGGGTTCTTAGGTTGGTGTATGTGGCGGTAGTGCTGACTAGTGGTGCTCCCCGTGGAATTAATTATTCTTACAAAAATAGAGTAGGTATACTGCCCTGGTTTGATTGGCTTGTGGCCCTGAACAGGGGTTTCACAGGGGCCTGCTTCAATTTTTACTTAACTTTTACACTGTTGTTAACAAGGTTTCGAGGCAAAAGTGCAAGAATGGGAGGGACATAACTGATAAATCTATAACTAAAAGGTGACCAAGTCCACAGAAATTCTTACTCGAATAACAAAGTTTTTTGATAGAAAAAGCTGATTGAATTTTTGTCTAATCGAATATTCCGTTACCTAGTAAGTGCCTGGCAACTTTATTTTTGATTAACCAGCTAGTTGGTGTGTATTCGTAAAAATCAAGCTTTAAAGAATTTTGCAGTACGAAATTTTCTGGACTACAGTTTTTCACAGCTGATTTTTGGCTAGTCGAAAGTGCAATCGGTGAATTAAATGCCTGCACGGATCTCAACGTTTCGGTGCCAACTACTGACAGCGGTAACATGTAACAATGACGAACCTTGCGAATGTTGTAGAAGTCTCTATGCGGAACCGCTTTCTGTGAAGCCAGTTCTCGGAGCTCGTTCAGCAGGACGTGCAATTGGAACTTGCTCGACAAATAGCTCAGGCGACGGTAGCAGAACGACTTCCTGTGGAACGATTGGCTGGCTTAGTGATTTGTTTTGTTACGGTTCTTATGATGTGTTGGATATTAGCCAATAGGAATAAAAATGGTCAAGATCATAATTGATTGTGATTTACCTAAACTAAACATCAGATTTAAAACGAAAAAGTACCTATGCTCTTAAAGGTCCCTAAATGGAACGAAGCTGACATTTAAGGTGGCATGCTGTAACATTGCCAGTGTATATTTACATCTACGCATTGCGTTTTTTCTTGCTTTCAGAAAAGTAAAAAGAGGAATTCCCAAATAAATATCTATCAGGTGGGATATTGGAGGTTTTCACAGCAGTGAATATAAAGATTTGACTTCGGGATAAATGTGTAATTTTACGACAACATGCTCCAACTATAAAGTAAAAACAAATCTTAAACACTATATGGACTCAAACTCCAAAGAAACACACTGTGCACATAAAAATCTACAAACAATGGCTCGTAGCCCTGAAAACCATTTACAAAATAACTCTCCAAATACGCAAGCCGATCAACTCACAGCGGTCCATCGGCAATCATGGTGCACAGCTGGTTCATGTCCGTGATGAACGTGGCCAGGTTCGGGTAGGTGTAGTCGAGATGCTCGTTCTTCTCGAGGGAGGCCTGGTCTTTGAACACTTGGAAAACGCCCTTGTGGGCTTTCATCACGTAACCCTTGGCTGGCGGAGTGTCGCAAACCCACGGGTTGCCTTTCGACGCCGGCGCGTGGACAGGGTGATCTGGAACGGTGGCGCAAGTCAGACAAACGGTCCGGTTGATAGCGGCGTTCGTACCAAGCGTGAGAAGTTTGTTATCAACTATTTATTTCACGTTTGACCGTGTCTGTTACATTTTCAATCTCATTCTCGGCGTACTCTATTTTCACACGTTTAGTTGAATTATTTATTACTTAGAGGAGAGAATTAGATTTGAAAATAATTTGTTTCTTGCTAGGTAGTTGGTGTCTGAATCATTACAAGCCGAGGTTCAAAAATGGCTGACAAAAGAGGAAGCGTAGTCAGCACTTACCAACTTTTAAATTTGTAATACAATAAGGACAATTAATAGAAATAATTCTAATTTTTAACCTGCCAGGCTGGCAGAAAAATTGATAGAAAAATTTCTAGAAAAATTGGTTCCTTTGTGAACCAGAATGTGCTCAAGAATGATATTGACTTTTCAGCTCTAGATGATTTAGTAATTCATTAAATAAAAAAAGCATTATTGATACTCAATTCATTACAAAGGCAGAAGCCCTATAAGGCTATTATTTAGATGGCGAGAAGATGTTCAGTGGCCTGTGGTCGGCAGAAGAGAATATGCGGTGCTGAAAATTAAATATACTTAGGTTTTTGGAAGTAGGTACGGTACGTAGAGAAAAATGATTTGCCTACATTAACTATTGCTGCTACTAAAGAAAGAAACTACAAAACTATTTGGCATTAGTTGCTCTGAAGCTATGAATTGATCAGATGAGTGCAGAATGCAGATCTGATTCAATCTACTAGCTAGTACCTGTATCTCTTAATATCACCATTCTTCCTAGAATTGTGTATCCTTATGAGTGGAAAAAAGAAATGAAAGAGGGTTTATTCAACAGATTACACACAAATACAGACTAGTCAACTAACTACACAAAACTAATAGACAGGCTAGAGAAGGAGCTGAAATACACATTATAATGTCGTAACGTTAGTTTTATGAAAGCATTTAACTTTAAGCAGGATTAAAAGGCTAAAAGTAGAGATGTAAATTGCCGGTTATTAGAAAAATGGTTATATGGTAATATTGCCCCAAACTGGTAAAATTGAAAACACATTAAAAAGTGGATAAATGGAAAAACTCATAAGATAGTGGATACTATTGAAAAACACATAAAATAGTGTATAAATTAAAAAATAACGGCAAAAAATAGCAACAGACACTTGTGTTTCTTTACGTTATATACGACTAGAGTCTGAGCGAAAATATTAATAAAGTAAGTTTAAAGAAAAACAAATGAAAGCGATTAAAAGTTATGTTTAACGTCGAAATCTAGGAAGAAAGATGAAACGCTAAATGACAGTAAAACTGCTCAGTAATATTACCCCGGTAAAATAACCACTTTACATCTTTAACAGGAGACGTGAGGAACAGAGCTTTACCTTTCCAATTGACACCACAAAGAACCAAGTCCATTTCAAAATCACTTCCACTCGATTTCAAATCCAGCAAGTTTGTACGTTTCGGTACACTGCCCCATTTCAAATTTGGTTCCGCTGTTTCCGGTTCCGGTTCTGTCGTTTCCAAACTCCGTTCCAGGCCGGTTTTGCTTGCGCTGGAAGTGCTCGTCGTTTCAGGGCCAGGACTATCAGGACCAGGAATAACTGGGAACACGATGGTAGGAAGGCTAGGACGGAAATTAAGGAAATGGAACGTATAACAATAGGTCTGCTTGTTTGTACCAAACATTTGGAAATTCTCATTACTCTGCGTTTTTTGTAGCAACTAGTTTTTGTTTACCAATGAAAGTCTAATGTGTGAAGTTGTATTCCGTAGCTAAATCTCGTTACGAAACAGTTCACTGACGGTTATCCGTGGGACGAAGAAGCAAAGCTAATCTGAAACTGGCTGCAGTCTACACATTGAGAGATCATACTGCATTACACCCACCAATAGGCTCTCTAGTCATACCTCCCTGTGATAATTGCCACCATTGCCCAGGCAGAAAAGTGTACTCTCCCAGTAAATAGAGTGAAGGTATGTTTGCCTGGCACAACTTAAACACCAATTGAACCCTACCTAGAATTACGAAGATTGTTACTTTTAGGTGTTTCTTTGTATTTAATATTCTCTTTTCCCCTACTCTAAATTTAAAGCTGCAACTCTTTTCCTTGTACCTTCAAGTTATTTCTACAACATAACTACTAACCCATCATGGCTAATAAGTAAATAAATAAACCAACATTATTCCATATATTATATAGCAAGTTGCTTGTATGCTGTAATCTAATAAACATTAATGCACCAATCTTATACATGTAGGTAAATAATCAATAGGGTAAGAAGGCAAGGACATGCTACAGGGACTTGAAAGCATATTTACAGCACCAATTCCTACGAAAAATCATCAGTCTCGTGGGACAAAAACACATTATTATTTATTAGGAGACATCCCAGCTCCCAGGTGACTGTTTAGTAAGCCGAATAGCTAACCATAATCTTTCGGAATTAACGTAATGCAATCACATTAAGATAAAACGTTGTTATGTACTACCCCAATGGGACTTTCACAAATTACTAGTGAACATTAAAGTAAACGCACACATGAACAACGATTCTTACCTTTGATGGACTGTCTGTCCTCATGCTGAACATCGGCTATCAAGCTAGGGTTTCCGGAGTTGAGAGATCGGAGGAATCGAGATGTAATCGATGGATAGCTCTGATGCGATACTGCCATGTATCGTTCACGCACATGGAGGGAATGGACTAGGAGCCGAGAAGCCTCTTCGAGATCTTCCAATGGCACCTGAGAAATATATTGAGATTATTCACCGAGAAAATAACAATGACTAGAAGTTAGGACAATTGGAATGAAACAGTTTGATTCAGTAAAGCCAAGTGCTCGTTCAATAGAGAAATTTAAGCAAATCCATTAACAGTTTTGCCTGATGCCACTTTTGACAACTGCAAACAACTAATAAATGGCAGCTATGTAAGTATAAAGCTACAAGTTTGCTATCTAATTTGAACAATTGATTCCACTTGAGTTAACAATACTGCTCCAAACAATTAAAATCAGCTTAGTATGAGTGTTGTAACAGGCATCAAAACCAAAAAATGAAACTTAAAAGTTGATTGGATAATTACGTAAGTGATGAATTTTGTTTAAAATTACATAGGTTGCGATAAGAGGTTCATCGCTAAAACTGGTGTCGGACATTTCGCATCATGCTCAGCTCTGTACAGCAAATGGTAGCAGTAAGTCACTCCAGATAAACCAGCTACCTAGATTACAGGTTGCAACAGTAAAATTGGCAATGCTAAATTCATTTCTGCAAGAATGTCTCCTTGGCTACAGCATTTCTCAATAAAGGAAGCAAAGAGTTGGATTATAGATTCAATGGCCCATTGTGGCCTAACATTAGAAACTTAATGTCCATTGTTTCCTGTTGGCAGACGCAACCAAATTAATTTTCAATTTTATACCGAGCTAATGTGATATGAATCTAAATCAGAAACATCACCTAGAGTCATTTTGAGCACAAGGTTATTCAGAAACTGCTTGCAGTGGCACACTGGACAAATATTACTATTTTACGTGGCCCCAGCCCATTTTTGGGTTACTAGCGTTCTCATTTTGCTGGCCCACACCAAATATCAACCCAGCCCCAGCTTATAATCGAGAACATAAGGCACAATTTTGTGGCACAACTGCTGAATTTTTGGGTTGCGGGCGTTAACGTTTAGCTGCCTAAGACCAAATATCAACCCAGCCTTCGAAATTGCAATCGATAACATAAGACAAAATTATTAACTTGAGCTGCTGAATTATTTCATGCCTCATTTCATGTCTGAATTACTACGTTCAGAGGCGCAATTTGAGTTTGTAGGAGCACTCGCCCTACGGGAATTACAGGCAGTCCAGAGATCCACCTCTGTGCATACACATAATTAAGCTTAAAGGAAGTGTAAACCCTAAACTAAAACATTGTCACTTCTAAATGGACCTACTAAGATAGGGATTTCGAGGCAAAAAGAAACATTTTTGCTCCCTTACAGGCCGAAGGAAAAATGGTCAAGCTTGACATTTTTCAGCTGGGGTGTTCAAGTCGAAATCTCCAACGACATATCACCCAAAGAATTTTTCGACCCTTAGCATGCCTAGGAGTAATTTTGGTCCGAGAAAATATTGGGGATTGACTGCTTGTTTGTTCATCTTTCCTACGTTTCGTACAAAATTGGCTCTGAGGTTGGTAGTTTATTTAAGTAATCACCGACAAAATGTCTCGCATTTTACGCATGTTCCTGTGCTATTTTTGTTATAATGGTGTTTAACGACGCACTGTATTGACATTCCTGTGCTATTTTTGTTATAATTGTGTTTAACGACGCACTGTATTGACCTTCCTGTGCTATTTTTGTTATAATGGTGTTTAACGACGCACTGTATTGACATTCCTGTGCTATTTTTGTTTAATGGTGTTTAACGGCGCACTGTATTGACATTCCTGTGCTATT
>QKMV01000516.1:0-21917 GCA_003287335.1 Lednia tumana
TTTTAACGCCATAAGAAAAGCATTGTCCCACAACGTTGATTGACTCTGGAATTCCTTGATCACTAGTCGTCCATTGAAATTAATAAATCTTCGTTCGAATTATTTTGATATAAGAATTCAGTTGGTTAAAGCTCTGACCTTGGGTAAGCGCATGACCTTGGTTCATGAGTAATTTCCCGATCATTATTTAAAAAAAGTAAAAATAAGGTCTCCGAAAAATCGCAAGGCGTAAATGGACAACCACATTTTTTATTCAACTTCCATTTCCTAACAACTTTTCAGAAATTTCCTAGATGTTTCCTAAGCAATAAATCATGTTCGCTTCACCCCATTTTTCTTCTAGCGATTGTTGAATGAAGGGACAAGGAGCATACCAAAGGATGCTCAATATAGACGGTGAACGAAGTTTCAGCGCGTTCACTGCTTTCCCAGTGTATAAGACATCCCCAGGCCAACAGCGAACAAAAGGAAGAGCGAATGAAAGCCAAGACGTTCGACCACACATTTCGATTAATAAAACATGCCAGCAATCCGCGTCCGAATCGATTCTATCGGGGAAATCGATAACCATGTTTGATAAGAAAACAACTGGAGTGTGTATACTATATAATACACACAATCAAAACTGAGGTGCTTGGGCTAGCGATGAAAAACAGACAGAGCAAACTAAATTAAAACGTAAAAAAACAGGCCAACTCACGAATTACTTATCAAAGAGAGTTATTTGCATTTAAAGAGAGTTCAGTTTGCACAGAATGGTAATCATGGACTTTTCTGTGCACACAACCAACTCAAGAATGCTCGGATTTTTCTTTTCAATGCACCAAATTGAAGGATATTGGCTATGCAAAATGGAAACAGTGAGTTCCAGGACGTTGACGGATGCTCTCTTTATGGTTTGCGCTCTGTTTTGAGAGTAGGTTTGATGTTTTACCCCAAGCATGGCCTCAATTTAGGACAAAATATAGAATGCATAGCATACGCTAAGAATACCTATAAGAATCATCCCCTCTCTAAAAATGTCGTTGTTTTTCCGTATGTTTTAACAAGAAATTATGGTATTTTTCACTAAACGTTTCCACACTGTTCGAATTAGATTTTTGAAAAGTTTTATTTTTCCCCGATATTTAACAGCTTGATGCAGCGTCGGGGTCTTGACCCCGCACGACCAAAATTGGGCCCTTTTGGGTATTTTTGGGGAAATTGAGGTTTAGGTATACCCAAATGAATGACAGAAATTGAACGTCGAGATACGTTGTCCTGTTCAGAAAAGTATGCATGCCCGTGGTTCGGGGCGTAGGAAAAGTGAATCCAAACTTTTTTGAAATTTCAGGCTGGCTTGACATATTATCCGTTTAAATTCTTACATTGGGGATTACTTTCTGATAGTGAAAGTTTTTATCGGATGGAACCATTTGAAGAAAATTCGCAGCATAAAACCAAATTCAAGAGGCGAAGCCCCAATTAAACGGTGAACAACAAATATCCATAGCGAAACCAAAATTTGGCGGTGAAGCCGAAATAACCCGGCAAAGCTTAAATAGCCCTCGGTCTCATCATGCAACTCCAGATAATAAGACTAGTGGCCGTATACTTGCTTTTACACCACGATCTGAATCCTGATTTTAAATGTATTTCAAACAACATACAACCTTGTGACATCTACCACTCATATAGATTAAAATCACTTCCGAAATGCCATAGTACCTTGCTTAGCTCAGTGGTAGAGCAGTTGCCATGTTAGAAAAAGGTCCGGAGTTCGTGTCCTCAAGTAAGCAGGTATTTTTGGAGTCATTTTAATATTCTTCAAAACATACAGCCTACACGTGTAACACAGTATGACATGTTTTATAAACACACTTTGTTATGTTGTGACTGTCTGGATTTTAAGTCACTGAGAAGAGCCAATATTATTGCAGGAAAGCTCTAGAAGCTATTAAGTACTAGTTTAACGCAAATTCTTCCCAACTAGAACGATGCCTACTTGGGAGAAAGAAAATGTGGCAGGTGCTCACGTTTTCTGCATGGGGTGCTAACTTGGTTCAGCGGGGGGAAGTGGAATCTTAGGCAGTCTCTTTAGCAAGCAGTCCTTAGGCGGTGGTTAATTGTCGAACTTCGCTAACTAGTGTATGAAAACTACCGTTACAGTGGTATTATTTTGCCAACTTGAGCAATAATATAAATACAGCGTCTGTATTCTGTGCACGTAATATGGTCGACAGGGGCCGATTTATACTACGGTGTAATATGGTTGTAGCAGGGTTATTAGGATCGGACGAAGCACAGTTTGGGGACAAATCTTGCTTTTGAAGTTTGAAAATAGTCATTCTCATCGATAACCTGGCAAATATGATCGTTTGCCGTAAAAGCTGCTTTACTTGCTATAGTTGCTGTATTCACTATGAACTAAAACATGGCGTATACTAGGTTACTTGAATTAACGACCAGTGATGTTCCACCCCTCTGACGTCATGAAACAGACAAGCAATCACACTTCAAAGAGTACACCTAGATTGAGATAGTAGATGGAATAATAATGCAGGTAAGTTTTCCAAGCCAATCCAAGCTGTCTCAAGGACTCATGGATCTCATGGATCTTAAGGAGGGGGGATTCTATTTCAAGGACTCAGGAATTCGGTTGCATGCTGCATTCGTCTCTAGTCGTCAATTGACTTTACAGTTCAATTTATTTGAAAAAGCTGTCAGCCAGTTGAATTTATTTTCAAAAGCTGTCAACCTCCTGACCAAGCACCCTGGATTTGAGATATTCGTTAACGAGAAGAAATGCTACCTGCTTGGTTGAGAGTGGAACTTTGGTGCGATCGATTTTGGGCGAATGCATTAGCGGGCTGGCTGGTCGATGGGCGTTGGGTCGGCTGTAGCGTCGCGACGCGTCGTGCTATGTAGACAGGTGACACGAATAATGTGTTCAATCATTTCTGACCGTCTGCTTGGGAAGTGACGTACTCCCCAGAGACGAGGGGTGTCCACGGCCAAGCAGAAACCGGCAGAACAAAGTAGGAACTGCAGTGCGACAACCAACCTGAGTATGTGCCGCGAAAGTTTAAGGTCACACATTTGGACATTTAGGTGGATAGTTTGTTGGAAAACAACCGAAAACGAAAATTTACTTGAAGCCTTTAATAAAGGGAAAGAAATGACGCTGCCGCTCATCTAACTCCTTGAAAAAAAAATACAGTTGAAAAACTGAGCGGATACGTCCGTTGACTCTCAAATCAAGAACAAACGGAGTTCGGTTATTTGATAAGCGGATAAGCTGAATTCTGAACTTTTCTAAACCGCCTGTTAACCGGGTATTATCCCACGTCAGTACCGAATACAGTGCGTGATTACCATTAGTTACCAAGGAGCCTAAACGGCCATGTTTACGGCAAAAGCGCAGTCTTAAAAAACGTTAAAGTTGTCCAGTTTCAATATTCCAGCATTTATTTTCCACAAATATCATTGTATGAATTTTAGGAAACAAATTATATATCCTTCCATAAAACGCAGTCAGCTTTAGCCAAAAAATTCTGTAGTTTCAAGTCTAAAACAGAGATGTGATTACCCCCTGTAGAAATCCAGTTTCTAAATCAGTTTTTTTAGCATTAGCCCTGTCTGCCTGGAACAGCAGAAAGGCTTTTTGTACGGTTGTTACCACCAGATGTAGGCTAGTAAAGTAATCAAAAAACCTCATACATGCAAGCTTTTTTAGGAAAGGAGAAATTTTGTCGCATAATAACTGGATACTGATGAATACAAACAACGAGTTCAAACTATTGTAGAGCAATGGTCCTTTAAGGCGTCTGATCTCTGGCTTTAAGGGAGGTTTTCGTTAAAAAGAATGAGCAATTCAGAACTTGAACCTAAGGACCAAGCGTGAAACTACGACTGCATGCTGTGGACTGCGCATACATCTAATGATGAACGTTTACGCTTACAAAGGTTCTATTTTCTTAATACCGTAACCATGCTTATGCAATTTTACGTGCCATAAAATTTTGATTTACTTGACACTTTTTTCCATGTATATATGGATGCTGCCGTCTATTATTTCACATCACATGTGTTTCTGCTGACAGTTTTCTATGAGAAACTCCACGTTTTGCGCACCTACAGGGAACGAAAACAATTACTATACGATGTATGCAAAATGCTATTTCCACTTTCCAGAAATGATTTATTTTGTACTGCAGTAATAAACCCAGGCAAAACAACAGAATCAGCAACAGCAGTAGCACACAAGTGAACACATGTGGACATGTATTACTTGTGAATGTGGATCGATTTCCAATCGGATTAAAATATACTTCTCATGCACAGTTGAAAAGCAGCAAAATAGGTAACGGCATTAAACTCGCTTCTAGCATGCAAATGTTCCTGGCAAATGTATTCAACCCAATTATCTAGATTGAGTTTGGATTTGGTACTCACACTTCCAAGTATATTGATCCAAATGGAAGAAAGGGAAGGGGTTTTCCAAGACGGTGATAATGAGCGACACCTCTACACGCTGCAGCAGGCTCCTCAAGTATCTCGCAGTGTCTATGACACAATGCTAGGCTGGTGCAGGCCGGTAACATAAAGATAGAAATAAAAATTTATCGACTTTCCTTTAGTGCGTTTATTCCGAGCATGCCATAGAAAATAAAAAGGGTATTCTTTATATCTCCGGACCGTGGCGTTAGATTTCGACCAAACTTATAGCATTCTTGTATTGCATCATAACGCACATTCTGTTCAAATTTCTTTGAAATCTTACATCAGGGTTTGGAGATATCAAGAATAGTTATTCCATTTGCGGTATTAGCTTGGAATAAACGCACTAGTATTCCAAGATATTAATCAGTTACTCTATTGACTGAACTCAATCCATGCCCGCACATGGGCTAACAAATGGCCAGTAAATTTTTTATGAAAGGTATTTCATAATCAATAATGATCGATAATAAATGGCATCTTAAATGTGTCAAAATGATAATCGGATCTACATATTAAATTCATTAGACCACCGTGTGTTTCCAATCTTATCACATTTTGATACGTAATACTGAGAACATTTATTGATCTTTAACCCGTCATTTAAATAACGAGCAAATCCAAGCATCCATAGTCAATTTATTAAATTGGCGCATCCTTCATTTGCAGCTGGACGCTAATTACCTATAGTTACTCAATGTTGCCTTGTTGTATAACAGTGTTGGTGAATCACAGATCAAGTACAGGAGCTGGACACCATCCGATTATCTGTTCCTAATGAATGCGGTCAATTAAAATCAGCTCTGAAGCTACTTAGCTGGCGTCCATCGCACCTCGGACGTGTTTCAGATGGGCCAGAGAGCTCCGACACTCTCTTCTATGATCGCGTCACCGCCGTATTGTTGCCATGCAAATGTGTAATACCTAATTAGTAATTACTATGTATGGAACAGTGGCGTACAGGAGGGGGTCGAGAAAGGTCGGACACCCTCCGCGGTTGATTTATTTCGCACCACGCTCACAAGAGCTCTCTGTATCTAGCAAGATCACACGATAGCAGCGAGAGAGCTTGTCTGCCTTCAAACCCATCACGTTCGCTCGACTGGATGGGGTTTTCTTGATTTCCCACAACTGTTATCGACAGTCTGGAATAGTTTCTTCGTACCCAGAGTGCAGGTAAAAGAATATGTAGAATAGAGAAAAGATGATTGGGGGAAGGCAAACGTAAAAAGATAGTGGTGGGAAGAAAGAAGTAAATAGAAATATTTTTTCTAGCAAGAAGATAAAGGGAATCTAAGGTCAATTAATTAATTAATTATGTAAACTTATATAACATCTTGACCTGGCGAACTAAGTTACGTGCGTGTTTTTAGCGCTAGAAAAACCTCTGTCCGATGAAATTGTATCAGAATAAAGAGTTACCGATTGACAAAATGCCGTATCTGTGATAATTACTCAGCAGAAAATACGTCGAATACCATTTTCCCAAATCGGTGATTCGAACGTTGTTCTATGTATCGGTAATTATTTATATTGCTATACCGTATTGAAGACCTAGCTGGCTATAACGTCCGTAGGGAGAAAGTGACAGATGCATTTGTGAAAAATGATTGATAGGGTTTAGCTGAAAAGTGTTCCCCTAATTCACCAATTCCTCCCCGTCCCTGTGGAGTCAAAAAAATCGTGGTCCCCGCCACTGCGCGAACCAGACAGAGGGTCGAGCAAAGCTAAGTGAATGATGGTCGTCGGGTGAAGCATTGCTAGATCTGCATTCCTTCTAATACATGCATAAATACATCAAGCCGCACATATCCGCCGCCCGAAGTTGGCTCAGTGCAAACTACTGCAGGAATGTTGTGCTGTGTTTTGCTGAGCTACCGTTTTACCGTCGCTAACATATAATTGCATCTGGTTTGACCGCCGATATATGCACACAATAATTATTGCGCCGAACAGCCTGTTTCGAGAATGAATAACCCGGCACCTCCACCACTAGTATTGCTCGGGCTTGCAATAGCTGATAATAAAATATTTAATAAGATTGAAAATTGATTAAAAACGTTACCTAAAATTGCCTCAGCTGGCCAGTTGTTCAACAGCTGGGCAAGAAAATAACAACCCGTTATATATTAAAAAAAAAAAAACGTTACATACCGGGCACTATACCACAGTGATATTGATATTTTACCAATATTGTTTGTCATGTTCTTCTTAACTGACTTACTGAAAATCCGGGTAAAAAACAGATCGAATTTTGCCGTGGCGCAATGACATAGTTAACGCACCGTTAAGCTCTTAAATAGGTATAAAAATCCGACCATTGGAAATTCCCCAAAGCTACATTGTCGTGTTTTCATGTTGCCAAATTTCAAACGACACAACGGAAGGTTACTTTCTTAAATGGATGAACAATTACGTTGAACATTTAAAATGCACTCTTAAGAATCGACATACTTTTAAAGTGTTTTTTGAAGCGACGTCAATTGCGTAGCTAAAGGCGAAACAATAATTTTTGATGATTTGTCAGGGAAAATAGTGCATGGTTCCGTCATCACAGGCAATAAAACAGGAGCTACCCGTGTGAACTATAACATCGCGCAATTGATGCAATATTATCGCAATTTCCTGAGACACACTTCGGGAACACGCGTACACCTATTATCTATATATACGTACCACACAGCTTACATGAATACGTGATTGCAAAAGTTCCAACGCAGCCTGCCTGGTATATTATTCCGTCCACGCTACCGAGAGTAGATCCTGTGTTTTAATCCGCGATTTAGGGGCCGGCCATGCTGATGGTTAAATTTACCCGAAAAGGGCGGGGCAATTTCGCCGTGCTGCTTGCTTAAGGAGGGGTGCATAATGCAAATCTGATTTTCAATTCGGATCGTTGCCGGGTCGAAGGCGACCACCGGCTGAAATTCGGTTGCTATGATGTGCTGCCGACATAGTTACGTCTCGATGATTGCTAGCAATTGTTTGTTCGGTTCTGGTTTTATCAGTTGACTCTCAGGGAATGTGCCTACTTCCTTATTAGGAAATTGGCTACTGCGGGAGCAGCCTTTACAGAGACCTACTATTGCGAGTTGAAACGATTCTATTTACTTTCGAAGTTCACCAAATTGAAAAAAGTGGTAGCCCATGATTCAGACTGTTAGAATAGAACTTTCGTTCATAGTTTAGGCGTATACTTTGTTTTAGATTAGAATCAGATCAATATTAGATTGAGGTCCGTCAGTTTTATGTTACCTTAAAAGTATTTTTGCCAACGCTTGAGAATTGACTGGGTACCTTTCATTTTTTTAGATCAGCTGACGCCCGCGCGCTGGCAAACTTCTATATGAATTCGGGATTATTCGAAATCGACATTTTGCTACTTTCACATTTCAATTCACATTTTATGACACCGCCTTTGGCCGAGCGCCGACTCTCATTGATATAAATCGGAACGATTTCAAAAGGCGAAACAATGCTTTTAGATACCGGCGTGGCCTCCCCCCCCCACTTTTTGCTTACACAGCAATCCTCGCCCACAGAGATCGGAAAAGTCAGAAACTGGGTTATCCTTTTTCCTAACTCCGATGTCCACGTTATGACTTTATCGTGCCCCATTCATCCCAAATGTCCAATCAGACTCCCCCTCATCCCATAGCCAACCCAAAGCATAGCCCTGCACGTATAATCACGGCTCTGACCAACCGATTAGTTACTTCTATACCAGTATTTGACATCCAATTATATTGATATTGATTCCTGGTCGATCAATTTACCTAATCGTATTATTCTGCGTATGTCGACGTTGGCAGTATTCCACCCCCGCTTGCCACGTGTCGTGCCTCTCGCCCACACAGTACATGGGACACTGTAATGTCGTTATGGACGATTACGTCGTTTGCACCATGCACTGCTTGTAATGGTACTTAATTTACGAAACACTATTGTTGTGTTGTCCTCAATTTATACGGCGCAATCTTGAAGGCACTCGTATGTGTCCTTATATTCCCTAGACGACGAAACATTCATCATGTTGGAGCGGTGGAGACAACGTCATATTAAATTACATCTAGGATGATGTATTTCTGTGATGTGATGTTGTTTAGAACATTGTAGCGCGGCATCCCGGTAACCCGGCGGGAACTAATTAAAAACTTTCTTCTCCACCTACCCTTGCTTAATAGCGAAGCGAAACTTTCAGATTTGGTACACGCATATATGCGCTCCCCAAGTGAATGGTCGGTTAAAGCAGCTTAGCTTATAAGTTAATGGGCAGCGCACACACTTTTTAAAAGGGAATTATATTTCGAATCTCATCCGTTTCTACCGCGGCCGGATTTTAATAAATTTGCGTCATTAATATACTATCGCACGGCGGTGTAACTTTATTACGAAACGCTTCTTATACGACTCATAATTTCTAAATGAAGCTTGTTAATAATAGTTACTTCTATACCCATAGCTTGCTCGAGGCTATACGTCAATGTTTCTCATACCGATGAACCCTTGTTCGTCATCGCACACACTTCCCACCTGTGACTTACTGCCGCACAAGTGCTCGGTACAAACCGCCATGGTGTTATTACTTGATTATAATTTGGAGCTCCCCCCTGCCCCCTAACTCATCCGCCTGCGGGCCGCAGAGGGATGATTCTCACAGAATTTAGCTCCTAGACTAATCCATCTGAGTCTAGACGCTACCGCCGACCCATGTGTACTTCTCTAATGTGTTAGTTGGCATTAACTTGCCTTTAATCCTATCCCACTGTCGTCATGCAAACTTGTGTCCGTATAGTTTGCGGGTGCAGATTTACCCTTTCAATTTGATAACTTGGTGTAAATGGATTTTCTCGTGTAGACCATCAGATTTGGCGCAAACGTTTCAATTTCCGTTCAGAGTTCAAAATAAGCCGTATTTAATTGAAGCTACACGTATAAGTAATAGAGGCTTTGATTTGATTATCTCCCGTATTTTATCGTATCGGCTACTTACTCCTAATGTCCATTGGCTTGCCATGTACATTGACTATACGCACATATATGCCAAAGAGTTGCAAGCGCTTTGAGTCAACCTCAAAGCGCTTATAAAATGACTGTACAGCCTTCAAAGTCAATGTGGACGATCGTGTTCCTCAGACACTTTAGCCGGCCGTTGAGGTGCGAGGTAAGCTGCCAAATTACGTCAAACTGCAATACACACGACTGCTTGTGAATAATTTATGTATTCCAACACATATAAGTATAATATATATGTATGTACATTTTTGCGCTAGTTTACGATAAGGAGCATCGGGTGATGAACATGAAATCTCTCACTTAGAGACCCCACCTGATGCGTTAATTCTCCTAGCAAAATTGTTTGGTGAGCATGAAACTATAAAGGTTCACTGTAATATATTTTACTTTGTCGAATTGGTTATCGTTATCTTAAAATACAGCACGTAGGCACAATAACGTAAAAATGAAAAATATTTTGGCACTTCTAAAAAATATAACATTTAAAAGAACAGGAACACTTCATTATAAGACCAGCATTATTATAAATGTATTGAGCACCAAGGTTAACTTAGGTGGATAGAAATACACATTCACAGCCATGTACACGAGGGGTTTCGTATATTTCTCGGCAAACTTACCTGAACTTATTATCTTGTATTTTTTTACTATGGTCAGTTGTAATCTACTTACACCTTAGGCAAATCAAAAAGATTTTTTTTTGGTGATTCCTTCTTAAAGGGCTATGTCGATATTTGCAGAGGAACGTCGTCTGCGATCACATTATTAACAATTATACTTCCCACATGCGGCTTAAATATTTGCCCATCCCTGGTATTGGCTGCATGGCTCGGTGAGATAACGCTTAAATGGTGCCTACTGGCACAAATTATGATCGCCGGTCGCGAGGTCTAAATTGAATTGTGTCGACTGAGAACGAGCGATTCAAGCGTGCGGCCGATGTCCGTGCTTATTCCGTCACTTGTTTAATTATCTGTCAGCTTGCAGCTAGCGACACTCTGTAGAGATGCTGTAACACACAGTTGAAAAGTCCCGAAATATTTGTCGTATCACTGCAGAAGCGTTAGAAGATTATCAGGGTTTACTTTTTAGAGGCAAAGATGGGTTACGAGATCATTCTAGACTTGAGACAGCTACTTGCAACTTCAGATGGAGAGAACGAAAAACGGAAAAAATATATATGTGCCTATCTAATCTGGTCTAGAAAATCTAACAGAAAATCCCCTTTCAAACTGCCAGTGGGATAAAAATATCAAAGTTTTGGATTTCAATTGAGGGATCTTGCGTAAAAGCCTTTCAAATCACTCCCACCTTTTCGTAAAATGTAAGTTACCTCGACGTATTACCCAATAAATATCTCGATGATTTCCATCGTGTCCGTAATCCTTATAGCCTTTTCAACGTGGGCGATCGATGAACGGATTAGAGAACGGGTTAGAGTTTTTTGCTGTTGATTGATACACAAAATCGAGAATAGGTGTAGTCAATTTCCCTGTCGAGCCCCTTGGACCGTTCTGTTGCGTTTGCAGACCGCCGTTGTGTCCTTAAAACCGCCCCTGCCTAAAACGCAAATAATTCTCTCGGCAAGAAATGTGTCACTCCTCTTGTGTTGCTCCGCAGACCGTAATACCTTTACCTCAATTACATCAACTTGCAAAAAGCGGCTCCATCTATCGCTCCATGTCCAAATCCAACTTTTTACCGCCTCTTCAAATCATGGTCAAATTGATCGATGTTAGTAAATAAACGATCGACTACGGTACTACCTCTCAAAAGTTCGCTACTTTATTCCTGCGCTCGCATTCCTCGTTCGCCGTGACGTCAATACGCGTGTAACGTGTCGCGTGGAATGTCCAAGCAGGCGTCGCGACGCATACCTCCACCGCACCTTTCGAGCGACGCCCCGCAGAGAGCTATACTGACGGCGACCGACGACCGCTAAGTAGCGTCTGTCCTAAATATAGACGTCGTCAACTGGCAGCTATGATGCAATACAGCCGCGTTCCTAAGCTGGCATTAATAACACGACTATATCGTGTTGCTTTGCTCGCGGTCGTGGTCGCGGCAAATGTCTACGTCTTTTGCGTGTAGCCGCGTAATCGACGTCGGCTGTCACTGCACGCGGTGGAGACGTTTCGACGCCGACGATGTCGTCGACGCTAGTGGCGAAGAGGTGATGATCGCTCGCTCCTCGCGCGCGTCGATTCTATTCGACTGAAAGCGTCGCGGATTTAATTAAAACTTTTCCTCGCCGGTCGTGCCTTCGTGTGTCTGGAAGGTACGGACCTTTTTCTCGGTGCATCAACTTGAAGTTCGAGTTTCTGTGAACGTGCTGCACTTCAAAACGTCTGCCGCCCTGACTTGATCGAGTTGGTTTCGAAATACGATTTTATGTTGTATGAAATAAATATTTATCGCGACGTCTTTGGACGAGAAGGTGTGAAGCGGTCCAATAACAGCGGGCGGGCATCCTTTTTAACGAATACATATTTTCTTGGTTACAGATATCTTGCGACCCAGTTTAAGTGAGACCTAAGCAATGGGCAGCTTATGGTAAGTGTAAAACTGGTGAGATTTACACTTTCTTTAGAATTTATTTGTTCGTGGCATATAGTGTGGCTTACACCAACAGATGTTTTTGGCAAGTAGCAAATTACATTTGGCTTATAGCTTAATAAAAAGTGCGAAAATTATATTCTAAGTGATGATGTTGCTCTCTTGGACATCCACATGAGAGAGGTTTTGGGGGACGGGGGGGGGGGCAAGAGGAGCAATTGCCTCCGCTAGATGAAAGATGCGGTTTACCATGAAACGTTCCTTAACATTACGTTACGAACGTTACGATACCACTAAAGTTACATTCAATTAAGAACTGAAAACTTAAAATTAATCGATTTATAAAATATCGCTACGTGGTGCTGTTTTTATCAGAACCTTTCGTGGTGCTAAAGTGAGTAAGAGATCTGTCCAAAAAAAGTGCCCGTGGCACTGAAATCGGACGCGCATGGCAAGATTGCCCCGTTGGCAATTATCCCCCGCACGCCCGTTCTGTGGTGCTGAAATATGGGAGCTGAAGTTTTCTTGTTGTACGCTCGATTGTCAGATGAAAGAACGGACTTGTCAAAACACACAACTCGGGCGTCGCATAATGACGCATATAAATAATCAGCGTGGATGTACACTCCGTCTATTCTCAACTGTCACCAAAAATTGAATATTTCTTCTCGATACCTCCGAACGCTGACTTTAGATTACGATGAAACGTATAGCATACGTGTGGGTATCACATCATTACACACATTACATTTAAGTTAGGGTGCGGAGATAAGAAGAAGAACATCTCAAGTTTTGGTTACAGCTCAGAATAAACGGAATATAGCGTCGAGTCGCGTCGCGTCGCGTCGCGTCGAGTCGAGGTGGTCCGGCGTCGCTTTCGTTTGCCTCCAAATGTTCTCTTGTGACAAACAACCCGTCCATTATTAATACACCGGATACTAAACTAATTTGTCTTTGAATGTAGCCTATTTTCATGGGTCCTCATCGCTCATTCGCGGCGCGGCGCGGCGCGGCGGCGGCGACGAAACCAACCTTTCGACATTTGCCTTTGTGCTCAAATGCACTTTTGACGAATTTATACAGGCTATCATTTACAAGCTTTCCACCCCATGGCTTTCGACCACTATAACCTTGAAAAATAAGAGTATACCAACATTTTTATTGCTGTAGTGGAATGTTTATTTTATCCTATATGAGGCCATTCCAGCAAGGAAATACCTACAACAATTCTACCAATTTCCATCTACACAGCTATTTTTCGACATAATATGAGTTAGTGGTAATTTGGGGACCAGCATGGAAGTGTTATAAATAGCTTGTCCGGAAAATTGGCATAAAACTGGGAAAACTCGTTTACCCATCTTTACCGGTAAAAAGTTTAACATGTTTATATTAGATGACTCCTGATTTTCTAGGTGTGAGATGTGTGTCTCTTTGCAGCCTCCACTTTCAATTTGCGTGTAGATGCAAATTTGAAGGCTCTATTTCTCCGCTGGAATGGCCTTATATACTGAATTACAATTAAGTATTTATGCTTCACTAGTTTACATCCTAATTCGTTGAAGTAAACATTGATCACCTTCTTCAGGACCGGTGAGCTAACTGCGCATATACTGTACAACTGATAGTCAACTTTCCGCTGATCTAATTTAAAACCTGAGCTTAGACCATGTAACCACATAATTGCTCGGGATGCTCTTTTTATTTCCTTTTTTTAACGGCGTGCAATGTAAAGTGAGACATGCAAATATTCTAGTATACCCATATACTTATGAGATTAAGAATATGCGGGAGGAAAGTGAATTTTCCTCCAGTGGCAACACGATTGCAAATGGTAATTTCATGCTTGCCGCAACCGAGCACGAACGAAAATAGTATATTCGGCGCCAGATTCGTCTGCGTGGCGAGCAGTGATTTTTTATGCAGATTTTTTCCTCGTTAGATGGCTTCTTCCATAGTGTAGAGCAGCAAAGAACAATACAACAACCCTAATTCATGATCATTCGTCTGCTTTGTTGTCAATGTTTGTTTGGCCTACATAATTCATCTCCAGCTCTCGTTTGAAGTCGGGCCAACGGCAACGGCGAACGATGGATCCAAAAGAGATGATGAATATCGAAATAACTCGTCCCAAGCTTGCTAGATAGTAGATACCTCCTTCTCCAATCGTTTAGATTCATTTACTCCGCTTTGTTTAGCTATTCGTGAATCGGGAAATTAATTTAATTGCCGGAGATTATCAATCTTTCTGCGAACGCAAAGCTCCTCTATTCCATTTATACACTGGGCTTGTAATTGATTATATCGATCCTAAATTGGCGATTCTAACTTCGGCAATTTAATCCGTCGCTTTAAACGCAGAAATGGTTGTTTTCGAAGTCGCTTCGTTAACTGCTCCACGACTCACAGCGAACTAAAATATGGCAGCCAACGTCAAGCGATCTTTACTATCCTCATTTTTTCAAACTATTTCGCCATAATTAAGAAGTTATGCCATTAAATCATCTAATTAACCCATGGCTAAATGGAATATTTAATTAAAAACGCACGCAGGAAAATTGCAAATAGGACGCTTGAGAGCGTCTCGTGATCCTGCAAGCGTCAACGTAGCAATTTTCACGCGAACCCTGTTTTTCCCCGCCAATTAATTACGTTTGTTTTTTGGTCTTTTCCGTGCTTCCATTTCCCATCTAGGCGTGTTTTCCTCGGATGGAAATGCGTCGCTCGGCTTTTTTTGTAACCATGCAACTCAACATTACATAACGATTGTTTTCCCACGAAAATAGAATTTGCATGTTGGTTCACCCGTGTCACTTTTTGCGGTTCGATAAAATTTAAAACTAACAGCAATCGAAAATGAATTAGCTGATGCAGTTGGATTCAAATTGTAATTACAATTTCGGTTCAATTAAACGACACCAACCTTTGATACAATTCATTATGATATAGTTTTAATGTATAGAGGTCGTTACCAATTTGTATGGTGTGCACTTTGACACGGCTATTGCTCGTGTCTTTTTATTGTCACCGGGGGTCAAATAGCCCTGCGACGTTTTCCATGGTTACCGAATGATTACACCGTTGGTGCAGTTCGTCGCTTCACCTGGTGGCAACAGATGACATTGCAAGTATTATTAGACTGAGCGAGCGATAGCGAGCGAAGCGTCTTCCATTCAGCTCTTATGGCACTTGAGTTTTTTTTTGTTGGCGCTCCACTGGCCAGGCGAAATGTCCGTTCGGGTACAAATTTTTGTGGATGCTGCCCCTAGATTTACTTCGATCGGTATGGTTTATGAGCCCAATCGGGCCAGTAGTTTTTTCAGAAACAATGTTTGATAATCGTAAAATTCCTGTAAGATGAACTCGGGAAGTTTTTTTTAATAGAAATTGTTTATATTATAGCGGCTACCGAATACAGCTTCCTCTAATTTAGTTAATTGTTAGCGAATGTAAGGGAATCAAGGTTGTTGTGGTATTAACTATTAAGGATGGAATTATATATTAAAAAAATCGATCTGTCGGAACGTTCTGTCATTTCGAAAAAATCGCCGTGAACCACACAAGTGCACAGCGTTTTCCCTTCATTCGCCCTCAAGCAGTTCATCGCTTTACGTATTGGCAACAAGTGACATTGCAAGTCTGGTATATAGATCGATCTCTTTGACCAAGATAATCCACTTTTACCTGCCTTCATTGAGCTTGCGGCTTGCGATCACTCGGAAGTCGGAAGCGAACCCATGCGTCCACATGTTCGGAAGGTGTAAGTAAATATTTGTCTGAACTCTGGAGCTAGGACGTGATCTGCTGTGTTGGGCGGCTCAGTCGATGTGGGAGAGAGAGAGAGAGAGAGTTCTATTTGACCTTTCCGTACGTATGTCCTACTATTGTGTATACTAACTTCCCACACCCTCAGGCGACAGAGGATTGTCAATTGACCATGTTAAGTAAAAGGGGTACATTTGATTGAATTCGAGGAATAGTCATGACGGAATAATGAACAGTATAACATCGTTGTTTTACGGTGTTTGTTAGGTTATTTTCTGATGTCCCATATATTCCTACATTATATTCTGATAAACATTCAACCTGATAAGTAGCTTAGCCCTGTTTAAATCGGACACTGCGTGTGGGAAACCGACAGTTTACCCGTGTGACATTGAGAAGCACGAAATACGTTTCTAAGATGGCCTTGTATTCTGATAGGTCCAATGATTTGGAGATGTTATATTCGAAGCTGGAACATGTGCTGGTGAGTGGTGACCAGTAACTTATAACTTGAAACATTATCGCAAGGTGTTAGTGGGGCTATACTTAACTCCACTTTAGCTTCACACATAGTGTTTCGAACAGTGCTCCACACACGGTGTTCGAAACGTAGTGTTCCAACAGCAATGGGGCTAACTGTTCACAGGTCATAACGCCTCACAACGCCACGGTTAACGTGGTAACGACGGTCGACTAGTTTGACGAGTTATTTTGTGGAACAAAATTATTTCTATTGTACTTTGAAAAGAGCTGGGATTTCAAAAAAACGTATCACCCAGATAATGTTATGCCCTTTACGATGCATTTCATTTCAAGTCTCTGGCTTATACGATTCCTCACAATTTCTGTAAGGGCATAAATGTGTATGAAGAAAATAATCCGAACAACCACTCCGCATTACAATCCGAACATAGTTTTTCAGAGCCTGTGGTTCAAACGCCTTGATTTTTTTTACACAAGAGGCATGTGCAATATCTGGGCAATAAGCATTTATCAGATTGATCCGGGTACTAGTTCGCCCATAGTATATTTTTTTTGCTCAAAAGGCTAAATGCCTCAGCCTACAGCGCCGCTAGCAGCGTGTTGGCTAGGCTAGCCATGGAACTGGGGTTTTATGCTAGGGTTGAGTAACGGCCTGATATCAGACGTGCAGCAAGTCTATCTTATGACAAGGGTAAATAGACATGCAAAAGGAATTGAACGGTCTTTCTGTCTCGACTAAATCGTATCGCATCGAAGCATTTCTCTGAAAGACTTGCAGCAAGCACTCAGGGCTATCGACTTACATCTGGAACATGCCGATTATGCGTTGCGAGCGTAATGATACATTTTATAATTATTACACATAATTGTTACTATAGTAAAAAAGTCGTAATTTATAAGAGCACACCACCTGCGTAAATTGCACATGATCAGCCAGTAAATGCGCGCGCGCGCGCGCTTTCAAAATTCCTTTGGACCATGTTATGGCGTCCATTTAGCACAGCAATACGACGGAGTTTTTCCTAAAGCCACTGTCTGCATATATCGCCTCTCTAACGGTACCTACGCCTTTAACGGATAGACTTCTGTGCCAGGGCTAGACGATGTAAATGAGAATTTGTTGTGACTCATTCAAATGATTGTTTAAACTGAGTCTCATCCACTTGTCCAAAATGTGTAGCCCTTTGCTGGCCTCTTTTTAAGGTATTCAAAAAATATTTACACTTAATTCATATCAGCTACAATTGTGAGCAATGAAAATTTTCGAGAATTTCGAATTATATTGCCCATCAGTGTGTGATTGTAAATGGCAATTGACGTAACATAGGTGCTCTTAATGAACAATGTGTGCTTAACTTACTATATAAGAGAGAGAGAGAGAAATGTAATTTGTAACCTGAACATTTCAGGCATTTCCACAAGTCATGATGTTGAAATATTTCGTTCGAAGTGAATTATCTTGAAAGTTAAGCTGATATTTGGGATTTTTTTCAATGTTGTCTTGTGTGGATTTGAGTAGAGATTAAAACGATGTAACTTGTAGGTAGTTCTTAATATTTTGTTGCAAAAGTTGATGTTTTCAGCTGAGAAGGTCCTGTAGTCCTGGTTCCACTTTAAGCGTGACTATCGAAGTAATCAAAGCAATGGATCTTGTTTCAAATGAAGCTTTCTGCTTTTCCACGCACAGCTGATTATAAAAGACACGTGACGTAAACCAGTATACCCGTCCAACTCTTAATGGCGTGGCAAAGAGCATCGTTACCATGTTGTTACCAACTGACCATTCCAAACACTTTTAAACCTGAGATGTTGACTAGAACTTTGGAGCTAATTGGAAAACTTTCGCTTTTTTGCCTCTTTAAATATATGACGAATGTATATACATATATCCTAACGTTTCTAACAAAGCTTTTGCAACAAGCATTTCATGAAGAAATACAATGGACGACTAGTGATCAAGGAATTCCAGAGTCAATCAACGTTGGGGGACAATGCTTTTCTTATTGCGTTGAAAATCCCCCAATGTTGATCGCCTCTGGAACGCTAGTCGTCCATTGTAAAAGGGTCACAACAGCTAACCCAAAACCTTCGTCCCATGCTCTTAGGCCATGGTGGAACTAATTGAGGCCGTGATTTGTTTCAAATGCACTGTGCCAAAGCAGTGTTTCATTGAGAGTATTCAGAGCAAGCAGAGCTAGTTTCTAAGTGACGGGTCATGTTCATAACAGTTGTCAGGACCCCTATTCTCTAACTTGTTGTGCCCTTAAATGAAATGGAAATTTGTTTTGGTTTTCCAAACGTGTTTTGCGAACGAAATCTTGCCGATGTAGTTCGGACTCTTATGGAAACCAAAGGGAAATTTTATCTCATTTAAATTTAATCTTTAATTTCACTGCACTAAAAGTTACTGATTAGGGTTTCTCCTGATTTAACAAGACTTTGAGATATTCTATGATTTGACCAGCATGGTTCATGGCAGCGCAACTTTTTGTTAAAAAGCGTTACGATTAGCGATAACTGTCAACTGCAGTTTGCCTCCATATCTTTGTCCCGTCTCTTTGGGGGATGGCAAGCTAATGTAGTCCACTCACATATGCAAGACACTGCAGATAGAGCTTAAATGCTGCCTTAAAGAATTAACGGAACAGTACATGAGAGTTGGTCTTTGTGAGTGGATTGCTAAGGTTAAAAATGTCAGGATATTAATTGAATAGTTCAGTTTGCTGCATGTACTATGTGTAATTGGTACTGTATAATGTCCAGCAACTGTTGGAAGATTTGCAAGTGAATGTTAAAATAAAATTAAAATAAACGGCTCCCCTGAAACTAGTGGTGGAACTATAGAATAAAGGTTGGTGGAACGTTCAGGTGTTTTTGCAAGATTAAACGGTTTTTTTAAGTTCTTATATGTGATCACCTGTATTGGCACAAAAAATGTTTGTAACTTTATGTTGATAAGACTGGCACAGAAATAAATATTATTTTGGGAATCAGTTGAAATCAGTTGGATCAGTTGAAACATGTCTTCTGAGAACCAGAGTCAATACCAATTTGTTTTTATTTGCCTACCCAAAAAGTCCCACTTTTAAATGATTACCCACAGAAATAGAAAAGTTTTATCCCACCCATACTTACCTAAAACTTTTGTCTCAACTCTTGGCGGAATGGCACGGAACTAATCATGGATGTGATTTTGTGTTTCAGACAGTAAGGTGATATCACAATCGCCCCCTTGACTGCCGCATGCCTCACCTCGGCCCGAAGATGACTGCCCGGCCTTCCTCCATGTTCTACACGGTGGAAGTGGGGGACACCAAGTTCACCATACTCAAACGATACCAGAATCTGAAGCCCATCGGTTCCGGTGCTCAAGGAATAGTCTGGTAAGTACTGGTCTGGAACTGCCACGCCCGTCGCGATCGAAGTGCGTTAGCTGGTGGTCAAAAAAGTGGTCTAAAATACCTGGTCTATTGTTCAGAAACAGTCACTACTCTTTACAAAATTTCGTTGTTAATCAGCTGCCTTTGGAGAATTCATTTATTTTTCAATTTATTACGTAGAGCCAGTATTACAATGTCTAAACTTGTTCCAAACTATTTTATCTTCGAACAATTTGTAAATAAGTGAAGCTGGGTGGTTGTCACTTGTCAGCATGGGAGATCACTAGGTTGTTCGGAAGATGACATAGTTTGGGAGAATTATGGGCATTATAATACCAACTGCTATGCTAGCAGTGAAGGGACTTGTAGCTCGTTGCTTGTAGCTACATTTCAAAGATTGAATTTAAATTCATATCCAGCAGCGTTAACAAAGCATGGTTCAATGCTTCAAGTTAGTATCGTTTCTCAGGTTCCAGATTCGTTTCTCGTGACTGGCTGAACCATTACTGGAAAATTCTGGATCCATAAATTAATTATAATTCATACCAATTAACTAAAATTGTTGAAGATGCAGCGGGAGCAGAAGATTCTCCTTGCCAGCTTTTTTCCCCAACACCTTTCGACAAGTTGATCACAGCTTGAGAACTCTTTTGGCCTTTTTAACTTCAAGCAATATTGAGCAGGTTCTGATTAGATCACTTTTTTGGACTAGCTGATAGCCTGCCAGTGTGGTTCTTTTCCGCCGTACGGTATTCTGATAGGCTGAAATGTGACGGTAGCTAGTGTCAATTTTAGACATTCTTTGAAGTTTGTGCCTGGAGGAAATAAATTTTGAATCACGTTATGCTTTACAGTTTTAAAGCTTTAGTTAAAAATATTCTTATTGTTTTCTATTAGAATTGAGCTGCTCTTAAAAATTGATTGATAGACTACTTCAGGAGCAGTGTCCTACTTTTCTCTTGATATGTTTCTCCAATTGTTTCTGAATGCTTGTACGTCACTGCTTAATTGAGATCATATGATTCACCATAATTTAACATAGATAACCATTTCTCTATAGATATATTCTTTAACTTCTAGAAAATTGTAATATGTCTGGATTTTATTGCACATATATTTTCCATTGCATTTCTATGTAGTTTCACACTCTATTTTACGAAGTGCTGTTATATTTTGTTAATAATTGTTACTTTTGATTGTTTTAGAGTTTTCTAAGGGCCAGGCCATACATAAATGATGACCACCCTTCAAGCTTTGCAAAATGATTTTACTCGCATGCCACACTTCTTCACTTTTGTTACAAATTATTTGAAAACTTTGTAGTCTGACATAATGGCACGACAAATCCAAAACTTTTTATGAAATTACTGTATGCATATAGATATAAATATATTTGGAATAATAATTAACTAGGTAAACGCTATATACTTTTGTATCACGTTGAATGAGCTTGCAGCAACGTTTATGGCATGACAAACCGTTTGACCGATAGCATTTAAAAAAAACCACAGCAACTTTGATTTTATCAAATTTTACAATGACGGAGAAGACTTTTTGAAAGTTGTAAAATGGCCTCCCAACGTATATAGCACTACAGAGAATTAAAATGTCAACTCCACCAGCAGAGTTTATTGTAAAACACGTGTTTTATTGGATGAGTGTAGCGAGCAAAACCAAAATTTCAATTGACTACCCAAAAAAAAAAGAGCCGAAGTTTTAAGAATATTAAAATCACTTCAAAAATACCTGCTTACTCGAGGAAGCGGAAGTTACAAGCGGAAGTTTGTTTGTTGTGGTTTTGTTTTGTTTTTGTGTGTGTTTGTTCGCACTCTGCAGCCCCCACAGCTGGTCCAGGTTTGGTGACATTTCTAGAATACCTATGCAATCTCTTAATTGATAAAATATGTTTCACAGAATGGCATTTTTGTCAATTTTTGTTCATTTTTTAATCATCTGTTTTCATGCTTTGTTTACTACCTGGAGGCCAAACGGCTGCTTATAGTCCATTAACACTTCCAGATTATCTGTAAACAATGTGAAACTAGAACTGGTTTCAATGAGCGCAAGCTGTTCAGTAGTTATCTTGTAAATTGGATTTTATTGGATTTTTTCAGTTTCAATCAATCATTTTCTTCGCCACAATTCTGGACCGGATTTGATAAAACTTTCAGAATAAGTTTCAAATAATTAATACAAGGTATATATTTCTTTATAGACACATTAATGCAATATATTTGA
>QKMV01000517.1:0-21910 GCA_003287335.1 Lednia tumana
CACCAGCGAATATCAATCTTCAGATCAATATTCAATATCCATAATATAACATAATGATAAGTGGTAAGTGGTACCATTACTATAAAGAAATAACTTTCTTTCTAGATTGCACATTAATTATACAATTTAGTGATACAAAAGAAATAAATACTTATTAGGTAAACTGTAAGAATTATCAAGTTGCTGCATCCCACCCCAAAGAGCCAATTTAAGCTATTGACCCAGATCATAAAACTTATCAAATATATTAAATTCATAAATGATCGATAATTTCATATTTAAAAATGAACAGTATCTCATTTGAAATAGATTCAGGGCCACAAATAACCCCAGTTTTGACACGCATTTAAATCAAAATAGTCGTTCATTCTTTTTAAATTGTGACTAGCATGGATTGCCAATTATAGGATTTCAAATTCTTCACACTCCAAATCATCTTGAATTGTGTCATTACAGTCTCGTTCTCCGTACCTATAGACACGCTCCCCTGGGACGCTTAAGTTTACAGATTCATTCATCACATCTTGACTTCTTCCATGACTGAATACGAACATTGGATAATCCCCCCCTCTCTCATGAGGAGGCACCAGATACTGAAAAATTCACAGATTGTTATTAATTTGTCAGCTACCCTCAGGGTCGGCTCCAAGCTATTTTGCGTCCTAGGCAAGACCAACTACTGTCCCCCCCCCCCCTCTCGAAGGGAGCTACGCTGCTGCCGAGTTTGGCTAGCGGTAGGGCCAGCCCTGGATAGCCTGCCAGCAATAGCAAAAAAGCTGTTAATTAACTGAGTATCACTGCCAAGAACTCATAAAAAATAAACTCCCAAAGTTTGGCCAACTTAACTATCGGCTTCCTTCGGGCGAATGTAACAGTTTAACGTGAAAAAGAACTGAAAAAATGTCACATTAAACATCACATTTAACTGTCATATTTTTCCCGAGGAAGCCATAACAGTATAGTAGGCCAAACTTTGGGAGTTTGTTTGTTAGAAGTTCCTGGCAGTGATACCCAGTTAATGAACAGTTTTTTTGAAAACTAGTGCTAAGATTAAGAAGACATGAGTCTAAAGAAACTAATAATAGCAAAAGCATTCCAGATATTGAGCTGCATTTTTTGCAGCAAATTTACTTAATTTTGGACATTCCAGTTAGAGTGTGCGAGTCTTAATTTATGTCACAACGTAATGAAAAGTTTTTTGTAGATTATTTAGACCAGCAAGGGCCCTAGACACTTTCAGTGGTGTTTTAGGGGCTACTTAATCAAAAACTAGAATACCGCTCATCGAGGGATAGTAACACTTATGGTACATAAATGAAATGAGTTAGATGTGAGCTGTGAACATAAGATTTAGAGAAGTGGATGTTTTTTCTTTTTGTTGCTGCAGGATTTTTTCAGTGGTAATTGATCAATTATTTATGCCAATGACGTGGTCCGCAAGTCTCGTGAACCCTCTTTCTATGGCCCCCAAGTAAATTTTTAACATTCACAATTTGTTCCTCAATTTAATGGGAAAAGTGCTTCAGAATTGACTAGATTAAAAAATCGCCTGCGGTGCTACTATAACGGTTGAAAAGAATTGCAAGATCATAGCAGATTCTAGTAATGATGTGGTGCATCAATCGAAAAGAAAAAAGACTCTGGCCCTAAAATAAAGTGAAATTTCTGCCTATTCCTATCACCACGATATATATCAGGAGCTAAAATCGCTTAAAATTTTGGTTTTCGTTCTTGTCTTTCTGTTTTTCCGGTTTTGTTCCATAAAAAAAAAAGGGGGGTAATAATCTGGTTTTTCTCCAGTTTGAAATTTTGCTCCATTTAAACCCATTAAAACCAATTCTGTCCATCTCTCTCTCAGCAACCGATTCATGTTTCCTATTACTGTGATATCACTTGTGACGGTTTTGTAATTATTTTTTTATAATCACAGTTATTTCCTAAATAAAACTGGTACCTAAGAGATAAAGACAATGCCAAAGGCTGCCTTCTTGTGGCAGATTTGAAATTTTACCCTTGATCACAAGGGACTTCAAAAATGTTGGCTTGCGGAGGATTTTGAGTTTCATATTTGGGGAATAAAGGTTGCATATAACAGATTTATGCACTTTTGGCATCGGCACAAAACCTCCCACAACTAAATCCAGCGTTAACCGTCACAATTAAACCTAAAATATGGACTTGAGCTTAAAAGAACTTGTCGCAAATGTTTTTTTTTGTTATATTGTGTATTTTGGTGTATTCTGAGAATCAAGGCAGCCCTTTTATGTCTCTAGGGGCAGGGGTACATCAAAGCATGCTCGTGATAGGAATTCAGTACAGTAAAAGTTTGCCTATAATTTTTGCTAGTAACCAGTTACACACTAGCTCCAATTCTCGTTGCCACTTCAATTTCTGCTCGTACCAATTCCCAAAAAAAACTCTGATGTCAATGGAATACTGTGCCTCTTTGGATGACTGTTCACTATGTGGAAAATGACTATTGTGATTTTAAAGACAATTAATACTAGTTGTGAATTTGTTGAAAAGTATCTTACTCGTTGCACGCCATGAGAAAACTCAACAAAGTCCTCCCTCGTTCTTAAATAGAAGCCAATGCAACAGGAGGGATCCATACGAGAGAGACTCATCTTCCGCGGGGACCGGCAATGAAAGCTGCCGAGAGGGAACTGGCCTTCCCACACGTCCACCACTTGCTGGCAGTAATGAGGGTCTAGGTGAATTAGCTTGTCATCTAAAAAACAGAGAAAACATGTAACCAGCTCTGTACAAACTCAATTTGTTACAAAATAGTAAAGAAATTACCTTGGTATCCAACAAAATACAAGGAATGTTTTGGACGGCCGCCGATTATTCCTATGCACTGTTCCAGAGTAAGCAATGATGTAAGACAAGGATTGTACACCGAGTTCATTTTGTCTGTACCTAATCTAACAGGTACTAGAAGAATCAAGGACTTCCATTGGTTTGCTATAGTCATGTCAATACATAGGTCCAATACATCTTGTTTGTAGACTAGAAAATAAACACTATTGTTAGTTCAAAGTAAACTGTAACTTGATCGCCAAGTGTATTTGTATATTAATTAGCGTGCATACCTGTACAGTCTTGGGCCACGTACACAGTTAATTGTTGGAACTCAACATTTGTATTAGTTGCCACATCAACTGCTTGCCTTGAAAAAATGAAGATTATTCATGTGAAACCATGGAATCAAAAAGCCTGTAGTCAGATACTAATTGTGTGGGTTGATTGTGGGAAGGACAATGAACAGATCTTTTGGACTATAATTGAAAAGTTTCATACAACGTAGGTCCCTACTTCAGAAGATGGGCCACCGAGGCAGGGCCATACCAATCCCCAGCTTTTTTCCCTGTCGATTCGCCCAAAGCAACAAGCTTGTGAATGGATAGGGGATTATTGCATGAGTCATTGTCTCCAAACCATTTGATGATCATTCGATGATATCGGTCTTCTTGATGTAACTTTGCATTATTTATCTCCTGATCAAGCCACCGCCACTCTGAAACAAATGCACAGCCCAATGTTATTGTGTTTTGATGGCAGTAAATTCAATATATTTATGACTGAACACACAACATGAATCTGTTTCAGTCACAAGATATTACTCCCCACCTTATTGATATTTTTGTCTACAAACCTCTTCCCAAGAAATGACAGATCAATGCCTGTGCTACAAGCATTTGACCACTACGGAGCATACATCCCCAACCACAATCTGTTGTGAAATTGGAACCATTCAAAATGGGGAATTCTCTGCGATATGTAAACCAAACTCGACTTAGGAAATCTATTTTGAATCCCTCTATTCCTTCGTCATCCGGCACGAGGAACTCATTTCGTACTACTCCAGAGCCTGATTGGTTGAGCGCCAGGATGCCAGATACTTCATCTCCTTTTCGGTGGTAATATTTTCCAAGTAACCAAACAGGAGAATCTTTCGAAAAATTGGTTTTTAATTTGACAGTCCAACCTATAACAATAAGAAATTGTAAATTACAAATTAGGTAAACTATGTCATGTCATGTGTTCCAACTCCCAGCAGATGAAATTTTGGACTGAAATATTATTCATACAGAATTCTAAGAGTTGACAAGGAATACAAATTTAAAGCCAAATACACAGCTAGTATTAATTTGAAGAATATTAAAATCACTTCAAAAATATCTGCTTACTCGAGGACTTGAACCCCGGACCTTTTGCTAACATGGCAATTGCTCTACCTCTGAGCTAAGCAACGCTCATATAGATTAAAATCACTTCCAAAATGCCGTACCTTGCTTAGCTCAGTGTTAGAGCAATTGCCATGTTAGCAAAAGGTCCGGGGTTCGAGTCCTCGAGTAAGCAGGTATTTTTGAAGTGATTTTAATATTCTCCAAATTCTTAGAGTTAGGTATTTGCATCACATATTTGAACTGAAAATGTGCTTCCTATAGAGCAGGGTAGCAACTAGTTTTGATGGTGGGCCAAATGCAACATTTTATTGTTAGCAGGAGCCTGGTAGGTAAGTACCAACCGGAGGGGAAATCATTGTTTTTCAATCGGAGCAGAGTAGAATGGAAGGAAGATACTGTTAGAAGGAGTAATTGTATATTGCGTTGAAAATTACACATTATACATTATCATGCTCCATACAGACAACAAACTGTGGGAGGGACGCGAAACGGGAAAAACGTGCCTCCCATCAGGGAATCGAACCCGGGACCCCTCGATTGCCGTCCAAGGGGGCTTGAATACACTCACCTGCCATCTGGCAGTAAAGCGAAGTGTTGAACTCATGCCATCATGAGTCGCCTGCCTCCCCTCCTAGGAGAAGCCTTACCTATCCAGCAAAGCGAGAGGGTCGTGTGACTATTAGCTCAGCTGGAAGAGCACTCGACCGGCCATCGAGGGGTCCCAGACTCGATTCCCGTATCAGAGGCACGTTTTTCACGTTTTTCTTTCCTTCCATATGACACTTCCTAGTAGTCCTAAACTAAAAAGCCTCACTTCTCAACAAACTGTGGTTTTCACTCTACCGACTTTTTTTTGTTGTTTGACATAATGAGCTAGAACGAAAAGCCCTTACTGATCTCCATGCACTTGCATCACTGAAATGTTTCAAGTCAACAGTCTATATCTATAAGTAGACGGAAACCAATCTTGTGACATTTATTCAGAACCATTTTCACCGCGCGAACAGACCCCTAATAATGTTGAGGGCGGGGGGGGGGGGGGGGGGGGGCTGTTAAAGTGATCTAGTGGGCTGGAGGTGGCCCACAGGTAGCCAGTTTTCGACCCCTCCTCCAGAGGATTAAAACAGTAAAATCTATGAAAAAGAGTGGCGACAGCAAAGTGTTGTGGGTTAGGGGTAGGTTATCCATGGCTGCTTAACTCACCATATTTCATGTTATTCCACATAGACAGCAACTTTGTTTTGACTTTACGTTCTGCATCAGTAGGATCATTTTCTTCGTCCAGATTCTGGGACTGTGAGGACAAACCAGGTAACTCTCTTCTTGACCCTGTTAAAGCTGCAAATTTCTTCTTTGAGTATACACCGACTTCAGCGTTCATAATGAATTTAAACTTGGAATGGAAATAAAAGCAGTTGAGTGCATATTGGTAACCATACTATTTTCTCGTAAATCTATTGTTAGTTTCCAGTCACAAAAAAAATCTCCCGAAATACCTAATCGAAAGTGATTGACATTACTGTCAAACAGAAACTGCCCACTTCACAGCATAGCACACGACCACATATCATAAGCAGTTGAATGGAGAAAGCTTCAAACCGAGTTGAGTGTAGTACACCAGTTACGCTCGCTACTGTGGCGCTGTTCGTTTGAATAGCGGGAATTTCAGTCCATAAAAGTAAAACAGATCCTAAATTAAGTGCAACAGCCTTTTTCGATCAGGTAACATCTAGCTACATGTCACTAGATGGTGCGAACTTATATTTAGCAGAATAGCTTTAGAATAAAGCCTATCAGTCCTATCAATATCCAGTGCAGTGGCCCTCGGGGAAAGAAGGCTGCACATCAACAGTACCTACAGATGGTTTTCAAGTTTCAATAGGTATTCAAAAATGAACAACTGTGATCAATAATTGCCGGCTTGTCCACAAAATTTCATTTTTCCAATCCGTCGCTTCTCTCACCCTAGCGGGTGCACAGACAGGCAAAGAGAATTTAACTGTCATATTGTACTCAGTGTATACTACCTAATACCTATACCAATTTGTATAAAGCCGATAATTTAAACGTAAATGGTAACTAAAACAAGCTGATTCGTTTCACAAGTAGGGTTTCCACCATTTATACATCAAAATAAAGGACAAAATGTGGGGGCTGCATGCTTCTGTTTTTTGTTTTTTTTTAGTTCAAGGCTATTTTTTATGTACGTGCTGGGGTAAAATTGGGGCCAGATGATGGCGTCTTCAGAACTACTATTTTCAGGAGTGATATCAAACTGTATTCTTCAGGAACTGTAAAAAATACTTTTAAGGATATTCCAAATGAAGCCATCACAGACTTGGTAAGTGACCAATGAGGCTTACCATGAAATTTTATCTTCTTAACGCCAGGCTCAAAAGAACTAGATTTTTTTTTTGAGCAACTGGTTCCCAAAATATGCTGCCCCAAAGTTTTGAGTCGAGCTCTTCCCTTGCGTGCTCTGCTCACCATCACCGCTGCTAGAACCGGCTGTCGTTGTGCTACAGAGCTCTGACAGAGCTCATTGCAAAGGTGTTGAAATGCTCTAATATGATATGCAAGAAAAAGTCAACATTCACTTATACCATGCATGCTACAATAAAAAAAAACGTGTATTCAATAAGGTGCCCAAAAACAAATCACCATACATGGAAAAAATCTTTATTTTTGATAAATTGTGCAAAATTTGGACACTGATAGCACTACCTACTGTCTTAATAGTGCTAGCAGCGAGTTGAAATGTAAAATGTAATATTTTTGATATGAACTTGTAATGTGATATCATCCTGAACTAGGCAGTACCACTCTTCAAATTTGGCACCCAATTGACGACTTGCAAAAAGGGTTAATCCAGAGTCAATATGGCTAGATAAAAACGTATTCCCATAAGAAATGCATTGTCAAACATTTTTTTATCGTCTCTGGAATGGCATTTTGCAAGTGGCCTATTAACCCGAGAAAGTGAAGTTGGGACTATTTTTGGGGAGTTTTTGGGTAGCTGTAATCCACAAAAAAAGCAAAATAAGTTTCTTTTATTGTAAAAAGTTACAAAAAATATATAAAAGATATTTTTTAGTTTCAATTGTTTTTTTACATTCAAAGTCTTTTAATTTACAAATGGTTACAACTTTTATTTTCTTTCCTTACCAGACACATGTATGCTAAAAAAAGTGAAAACAATTTGGGTGTGCTGTGCAGAACGAAATCGGAATTTTTTCACAATTTGGGAAATATAGAGGGCATTTGGCATTCTCTTGACACTCAATAGAAAACAGAGAACAGAATCTCAAAAAAAGGACTGTCCTTTTGGATAGAGGATGGGTGGCAATCTTTTTCAACATACCATGGTCCTGCCACATGGTATGTTTTACAAATCTGACACGGCCATTTGAGAGGTGGCAGTGTCTTTTTTAATTCTCAGGGATGGTATGGTTAATACTAGGGCTTTGCAGCGACGCTTAATATAAACATGTTCCTGTATGAACGTAGTATTTCTTTGAAACTTCAATAGATATGTTCATCCATACAAGAAATACATCACACAAAAAATATTGAGTGCAAATGCCAGTCGCCTTATCATTTTTATGAATTGCCACCAAGAGTTGCATTGAATTCTGTAGATTCGTGTCTTCTTCTTAATCTTGGCACTAGTTTTCAAAAAAACTGTTAATGTACTGGATATCGCTGCCAAGAACTTCTAACAAACAAACTCCTGTGTTGTAATGAGCGGTATAATTATTACAAGACAATTGTCTAAGCCTGCAATGCTTAATTTAGCTACCTCAATGAAAATAATCACAAAGTTCGACAGCTCGTAAGAAGGGTGTCAGAAAGAAAAACAAGTGAATACATAGCTGTCAAATTATACAAAATTCAAATTATTAATCCTGCTTCAAGGCGATTTGATCTAAATAATTCACTAAACATGACAGTAAATTTAACAAATATCTTGCAATGATCATTTGAAACTTATTCTGAAAGTTCCATCAAATTCCGTACAGAATTATGGCGTGTAGAATGAGAAATGAATCAATTGAAGCCAAAAAAATCCAAAAAAAAACAATTTACAAGACAACTGCTAGACAACACTGGCTCAAATTTAACCAAGTCTGAGATTCTCTTTGTTCAAAGATAAGCTGAAAGTTTTATTGAACTTTAAGCAGCTGTTTGACCTCCAGACTGTAACAAAGAGTGAAGATAGATGGTTGGGATGGCAAAAATGTACAAAAATGAAGTGTCTGAGAAAAATTCTTTATTGATTGCGCTGTAAAAAATTGGGAGTTTTAGTTAAGAGATTTCGACGGTAATCTGACAATATTTCACCATAATCAAACCAGCCGTTTGGGGTGCAGAGTGCAAACAAACACAAAAATAACATCCAGAATTTTTTCTACGGGTAGTCGAATTGAAATCTTCGCTTCGCTCATCCAAAAATCTCAAGAGGTGCGGATGTGCCAAACTGTCTCGTACTGTTCCATTTAGAGCAGTGTCAATAATTAATTCTATCTCTTCTCTTCTCACTATGGAAACAATTGTCAAAAAAATTGTGGGCAAGTGCCATTCAAGTGAGAGAATATTTAACTTGAAACACCTTCCTAATTGAAGCATGCAGAGGTTTGCAGACTTTGGATTTGCGGCGCGAGCCGCACCGTTGAAAACTTCTGGGGGTGTCAAGGTGGTGGTACACCTAGGAGGTGATATGTAAAAGAGTAAAAATATCTGCAAGAATGGATCAAGTAATAAAGCAGTGGCTAGATAGGGACAGGGAGGGTTATAAAAGCATTGAGAGTGTATGGTGTAGTTGGGCAGGGAAGTTTATGTCAGTGTTACTGGAGCACTATCGACATCGCTACTGGAATGCTAGTTCCGGACTTTTTCAAATGTTGGCCGTTGTGCAAGGCCTGGCTGTGAGCTAAAAAGCTGGGCAGGGCCTATTAGACGAAATGTTGGCTTTTTCGGACTTCAGGTCTCACTTGACTGCAATAAAAATATGATAAAACCCAAAGATTATAGAAAATAAATCTTTGTACCTAATATTTCGTCCCACTTTTTTAATTTTGACAACAGATCCAAATTTCCTCATGCGACTTTTTCCTAAATTCATGTAGTTTCAAGCCGTTTTGAGTAATTCCAGATTTTCGGGCCAAGTTATATACTATTTTGACCGAACGGTTTGGCGTGATGAATATGCTGGTTCTTGTGGGATCACCGAAGCTAAGCAACATTGCATTGTACCAAATGCTGGCTGGTGACCATTCATATCAAGGTCCATTTCTGTTTGGGAGAGGTTGGAGGATTTGAAGAGAGTATAACAGCTTCACTCTTCATGATCAACCTCTCGACAGCACGGATTAGTGGAGGAATTCTTCTGTTCGACCGTCCTTCGGAAGGGACGATAAGCGGTGGTCCCCTTGGTGCTTTTCGACAAGAGTAGGCTTCGTGCTGGCAGGTGGGTTTCCCTTTTCTCTATTAGGTACATCGTCACCCAATCATCCAACGATGCCATATGACCAACGCCACAGGGCGATTGGTCTAGTGCGCCGTAAAACACCAATAATCAATCAATATGTATGTATATATATTTATATTCTATTCAGTAACAGGCTGGGCCACGATCTTGTGCGCCGCGGTCAGTCCAGGCTTGGTCCAGGCCGACAAAAAATCCTATTTTTGGCTTTGTGCTGCTTTGATAAATTTATTAACTGATCCGGATTTTGGGACAGGCCAAAAAAAATCCAGATTTTGGTCCATATGGGCCCGCACTCTGACTCTTGAATGGTAAGCAATAATCTATATTAAATTGAATTTTGAACTTCTTTTATCCAAAGCATGAGGGCTTGGTGTAAGTTTAAGCATTGTTTGTTACAAGACCTAACAATTTTTCGCCTTCAGCGCAAAGACCTGCACCGCAGACCACCTTCGAATCAACTATCCCATGCCATGCCAGCTTTGTATTGTCTTTGCCCACAGTGCAACTTACAATATTCTAATTTGAAGGGAAAACGGATCGTAGGTGGGGTGTACCGTGCAGTTTACGCATGCTCCCGCCGGCCTCGATCCAGGCTCTGGAAACAATTGTACTACTTTTGATTACTGATGGTATAAAAAGCAAACTGCTATGTCAACACAATTTTATTAATGCTCAGATTTACATTATTTAAACCAAGACTGACTTAGAATTGTGCTTATCACAAAGCTTTTGCAAGCTCACAATATTCTGTAAAATAATGATAACCTATTTCTACTTTATAAAGTCGGTACTCATACATCCATAATAGTATTGTGAAAATACATCTAATTGGGCCAACACAAAACATACAATTTAAAAAACAATCTTGGTAAAATTCACAAAGATTTGCATAATTATTTTTGTGCTGCTTTATGTCATTATTAAAGCCCATCATTGGAATATTCTGGCAAGATGCTTCTGAAAAACACTTCATTCAATATAAATATTAATAGCTATAATAAATTGTCACACAACAATCAAAAGCAGATACACATGATTAAGCACACCAGAATCTCAATTATTTCCTTTCTCTCTTTATCATCAACATCATTCAACCAGGGAATAACTCAGGGCTAGATTGATAACACAAAAGCATTAGTATCAAGGGATGAGCTCCAGTGACATTACAACTCCATCAATTATATTCATAAATGAAATAAAATCCTCCCATCACAGCAATAACAAATTCATGATTAAAACAGCTAGGACCGAAATAAAAAAATAAAACTAGTCGTAATTAGTGTGTAGGCACTAGGGATGTCGGCGGGTAGCGAAATCGCTTCCCAGGTACCCGAGACCATTATCTGCGAGCCCAGGCAGAAGAACTTGAAAAAATTGCTGTAGGTACCTAATTGAACACAAGTGAGTGCGAAATTTTTCGGTAGCACAAACTTCACTCCCTAGAATAACGAGTTTTTGTTGAACTACGTCAAAAATCGCACGTTACGCAGATGAACAAAGCTAATACACGATGAAGGCATAGCAATAGCGTAAAGAGCTGAAAAATGATGTATAAGCAATCGTTTAGGTTCCACCCAGGTATTTCCGAACAATTTGAAACCTGCACTATCAGTCAACACCATGATATTTTATCAGCTAGAATTTTAACACCAAAAGTTTGTTTCATTACCTGCCGACATCCATAGTAAGTACAGTGTCAAAAAACATCTATTCTCGTGCTGCTCTTCCCGTTGCATTATCGAATCCACCAAAAATCTGAGTGAACGGTTGGTTAAGCAGCCCAGAATTCAATCCAGATAGAAGAGTGGGCATTAGGACATCCTTCTTTGCATAAACATACATGCGTAGTATATCCCACGTGATCCCCCAAACTATCGCATCACCTTTCATTCATATAAATGCAGGGATAGCACACAAAAAATGGCACTTATTTAAATACTATACACAATAAATATGAATTCACCAAGCATTTCATGGCAAACTATCACAACAAGTGATGACACGTGAGACGCACTTGCAATGCACGTACGTAATTATCAGCTGCATGCAAAAGCGTTCTACCAATGGCAACATTGCATGGCAGACTACAGTCGTATATGGAATGGAAAACTGCAAATCGTTGATATTATTGATACTTACCAACTAAAATACAATATTATAATAACAATTACATTATATATGTACACATATTATATGTACATATATTATATGTACATATAGAACATCGATTTTGTCCTGAAAAGCACTTGTTTACAATCGAAACGCTTGGCAAAGTATTACAATGCACACAAGTGTACTTATTTGTATTTCTAATTTATTACTTGAATGTGCTATTATTAATGTTATTAATTATTATTTTTTTACCAAGATCACTTCTCAAACCATTACAAAAGCTTCTTTCCCGCAGAACAAGAACGGGTATTGGTCGATCATCGTCTGAACAATGTCTTCGAGATGAGGCCTCATTTGCTCAAACCTACCCATGTCACTGAATTCAATTGGCAATAGAGTTGGCCACCAGCAAATGGCAAGGTTCTTTGAGTCCATGCTATTTAACTTGCAATTCTCAGATACTCTGTAATCAAAATGCACGGTATGGTCAGTGACTGTCATCTTGCTGCACCACGAAATGCACAACTTTCATCAAACAACTATACTTATTACTTACTTGACAAAATGTTGAAATACAAATTTTAATACTTCAAAGTTGACGTTAGGCAGTCTTTTCAGAAGACCTCTTAAATGTAGCAACCTGCAACTTCTATCCGTAGTAACTAGAAAACAAGAGAAAATCGTAAGGAAAATTCGACAGCAGAGTAAAACATATTTTCATTTAGCAGATGGATGGTGTCGAGATGTCGTACCTTCCAAGTTGAGATACGCCGTCGAGCCTTGCTTATGTATGCGTCTTGCCCCTGGATAGAAAAAAAGTCAATGCCAAATTAGTTCCAAGTTCCAAGTCTGCAGAACATCGAAATCACCACTCTAGGCCACCTTCGAGCTACATACCGGAGATATCTTCAAGCTCAGCCATCATATCTTGAGTAAGAAGAGGTGGTAAGCGTTTAGAGAAGAAGTCTTTCAGTGCGGTAGCCACTGCATTCACAGGGATGTCCAGCTCATGTATGTTCAGGTTTGGATCTGTAACAGAAGTAAATTATCATAGATGTAACCATACTTTCTCTACAGCCATCATTCAGCCATGTTATAAATGTTTTAGACTCATGTCTATCTCCTAGCCTTAGTACTAGCTATAAAAAAATAGTTTTACATACCCAGTCAATCCACTAAAACTTTGCCAATGTTTCATAAAATGTGCTATTTACAAAACGTTGGAAAAGTTTAGCTTTCAAACCCACTTTGTAAATTAGTTTTGTTGAGATTCAACTATATTGTTAGCATTAACTCCAAATACCAACCTTCTTCAAATTTCTGGAACAATAAGTCGACATGAGCCCGATTTCCAGGCACTCGATAAATTCCCTCCGAATCTAACCCTTCCTCTTCAATGAATTTCACACACTTCTCGAGCAACAGTGGGATAGCGTTCGTTTCCGACTGGACAAAATCTTCAAGCGTAGCTTGTTGAGGGACAGTCCCGCTTCGAACTTTCTGTTTCGACTTCTTTTTCTCACGCTCTTTCTCTTTCTCAGCCAGCTTTTTCAACTTCTCCTCCTTCTGACGTCTCTTCTCTTGCTTTTCGTCTGCCTTAGCTTTCTGTTTCTCTTTTCGACGAGCTGTCTTATCGCCGTCTTTCCCTTTGAGTAGTCCGCCCCCCTAAACAAAGGTAAAACGCCAACGTGAATACATTACATTATTTCCATCAGCGTCAGTGCAGTCAGTGTTGTTCTGAACCTACCATAGGAGAGTTGAGATCTCGCGGAGACGAAACATCCAGGCTGGAGTCATCGTCGTGTAATAGACCGTATTCCATTTTAATTTTAGCTGAAAGTTAAGAACAAAGTGATTTGAAGTTGAGAACAAAGGGAATTTGTGATGGTGGTTTTATGGTAGTGGAGGTTTTAGTAGTTCTACCCAGTTTAGTGAACAGTTTTTTTGAAAACTGGTGCTAAAATTAGGAAGTAGACATGAGTCTAAAAAATTGATAACAAAGTGATTAACTTGTTTGCATTTTTGAGCAAACAAAAATTACGCATCTCGGCTGGGATTTGAACCCAGGTCCCTAGTCTTGACGGTGCAGCCGTATTGACAGCTATGCTACCAAGGAGGACGTTTAAAGTTGCTCTTTTAAATCCGTATGAACTGCAACGGAATGATCAAGAATGCCAAGCTTATTCCGAAATTTATTTGCATTTTTGGGGCACAAAGAGTGTCAGATTGTGGACCTCTAAACTGATGAAACCAAGCTGTTTCAAGACCAGCCTGAAGGCTGGAAGCCACACTGGAAGCCTGAAGCCACACTCTATAGACGCTGTAATGTCAATTGAACCTGCACCACTTTTGAAATAAATGCCTCAATAATAACTAAAATATTACATAAGATTTGCACTCATTTATTTCCCCCCCAAAAAAGTACACCAATTGAAAAATAAACCGACTATTGAGATCCAGCAAACACCAAGAGTCTACTCACAGGCTGGTGAGAAGACATCGAATTGATGAGGGCGTATTTCGGGAGGTATCGGAATGGGAGGAGCTACTCCGGATGGCTTCATGTTTAGCTTGAACGAGCGTTTGTTGAATTTCTGCCGAGGTGTGGTGGCTGAGCTCGACACCTCAGGATCGCTCGCTTCACTCAAGTCTGACGCAGTCTCGCTGTGAACTGAACCGCACTTGTTAACAATAAACATTGACCTTGCCCTTAGCAATTTAGATGCTACCTAGGCCACTGAACAAACAAGCAACAAATAAAGCATACCACCAAGGAAATGCATGCAAATGCAACATTCAAATTTCGTATCTACGCTACCTGAATTTAGATTTTAGTTACGTCCCACATGGTTTATTCAGCAAAGTCAATAAACTCGCAAAACAGAAAAGGGTGAAAAATGTGGATGCAATAACAATATGATAAATTTGGTCAAACATCACACACAAAAAGTATTCAATTCATTAGAGTATTTTTCCGCATTTGTCCTTTTGATTGCTTTTTATGAGCTCGATGTTGGCTGCATAAGAAATGAGTTGGCTAATGATGACTAATAATAATGGTAAGTAAGGGCATGAAGCACATTGTTTCTGCATGAAAACTGAGAAGTAAATATGTTTCTGTGCTGAAAATTGAGTAGGTACCTACCTACAAAATTATTCAGAAAGAAACATGAAAAAGACTGGTTATCATCACCCAACCAAAGCAAGCAAACAAGAACCATACAATCACCAATTTGGGAAAATATGGCCGTGCACATAATCAGCATCAGCATCACAAATCACAAGCACACTACAGTCAATTTCTAAGGATCCCATTTATAGTCAGTATTATTTGTATTCTGCATTCACAGATTTTAAACTGCAGCCACTTAAGAAATCCCATTATGTGATCCCTAAAAGAACAAAAAATGGGTTAAACAGAATTTAAATGTTCAAAGCAATACATTAAAAACAAGGCTGATTATAAAATAGGACCCAAAGAGCTCAACAAAACTAGACATGAAAGAAAAAAAAGAGACAGGCTGAAGAAAGCTCACACTATCACACCATCAAATGGTATTCCTTTGAGTTTGCAATGGTAAGTAGAGGCCCAAAGAATTAGAGATTCTTCTGCAAATCAAATAGATTTGTGATATTTTTCTATAGATGGCTTTGTAGCTAATACACAGTCAACATAATGACTGATCTAATACACATTCTATCTGGTTGGCTAGCTGGCTATTTTTGTGTTGTGTGTGATAAACTAAGCGAGCAAATATGCATACTAAATCGCCCATAAAACTAGCCGGATGAATGAACGGGAAAAAACCACTGATGTAAAGTTTATTTTAACTACTACAGCTACACCCTAAGTGACAAGACACTAAACTTGGTTAACTTCTGGAGAGTTTGATGAGCTTTCTGACAATTGTTGTATATTTTTTTAGTTTAATTATTTTTTGAAGGATTCATATAAGAATTGTTAAGAATGATAATACAATGATTCTAATGAGTTTATCAAAAAGAAGCAAAACTGTTCAACTAGTTTTTTATGAAAGCCAATCACATTCTATAGCATGTAGCTGACCAAGTTTAGTGACTCACATTTATGGTTTAGTCGTAGTAATTAAAAGAAACTTAAAATTGAGTGGGTTTTTGTCCCTGCTACTCATCCCCACCTTAAAGAAATGATTTTGACTACAAAATCATCTAGGAAAATACATCGGAACTATTCTTGTGGGCACGGAGAACAGATGGGCAACATTCCAGCTCGGCTTTTTTACATTACGGCCATTACGATTACATTTTGGGAGGAAATATGAGGGAGTGCGATTGATCAGAAAAGAAAATTGATGCAATCGAAAGAACTAGTAGAAAACATGTAACTGTTTTGGTGTAAACCTCTTCAGTAACCTACTCCATAGCAGATACTGAAGACACTACTACTTTTCAGTAGGTTCCGAAGACGCTACTGGAGAAGTCTTATGCCCTCTTAAACGTGTTCTACGAGTTCTTTGTCTGCATCAAATTTATTTCCTGAGAACTTGCACGCCCTTATCTTTTCTCTAAAATTAAAATAGCTTCCAGCTATTTGGCACGCTAGAACCATTCTGATAGAATTCATGAAAGTATGCTAACGGACCATGGAAGAGCCATTTGCAAGACCAGCCCGTGCAACACTATACAACCGTTGGTCTTAATTTAAGATGGTTTCATCACGGTTTTGTCTTCGATGACTTGTCCCTCGATTTTGTGAAGCCAATACTCACCTTCTAATGCAAGATGGTATATCAAAGAAAATATACCTTTAAGTAACTTCACCATTTATTTGAAAATTAAGAAGTTACTTACAGGCCACATTTTCTTTTGGTATTTAATATTATAAATGACATCGAAGACGAATTTTTGGCGTCATGAAATTGGAGGCAAGGAATAGCAATAAACGCATCTCAAGTTAAGGTGCACGGTTTTAAAGTGTGTTAGTTCGTGAGCAGGGAGTTCATCTCAGACTGTGCTAGAAAACGGACACGGCTCAAGTTGAAATGTTAGCCAATTAATTTTTGTTGTGCGCTTGGACATTTTCATCCACGGTAATTTGCACCACGTCTATTTGGTAATTTATTTCCCCCAAAAAATACTCCTACATCTTATCGACAAGTATGCAAACATTACCATTAATATTTCATTTGCATGTCAATTTCCTAGTACTTTGGGCCTCTAACTGTACCAAACCATTGCATGAGCCGCTTTTTATTGAAAGTGGTTTACGTCCAGCTCTTGATTCGAGACAAATCAACGTTAAAGTTTCTACTGTGCATGTTTCTGTTTCAGGTAAGGAAACGTGTGTGGACACATTCCAAGTATTTTAATTGTTAGGTGACCCACGTTTCGATTTTTTTCAAACAAAAACATCGCACCAGTTTGCAACACACCTATAAAACTCTCTTGACTTCGGCCACTTTCAAAACAGACCGGCCAATCCCACCCTCAGTGTAAAATTGTAGCAACTCAACTGCACTTAGATAGTTTGGAGGTTATCATGTTTGAAGCTTGAAATTGACAAGACAAAATCTTGAATGGCAATAAGCAATGTTTTTCTTTGCTTATTATTGTTTTTATAATATTGTCAATCAATACTTACTATTCATTTGCTCATTTTATGACTTAAATTTAGTTTTTTAGCAGTTACTATGGTTTCACACTTCCAGTTACTTGAAAAGTACGCAGTTAATACGGTTTTCAGCGTCCAAAGCAAAGAATCTGGAAGCGATTTCATGACAGAAAAGTGTCAAACAGATGCTGCAGACTGTGCAGATACTAGTTTTACTAGTTATACACTAAGTTTCTGCTCAGTTTCCATTCAAAGTGTTTGAAGACAAAATGCGTTAACTGGTTCTGTCAGACAAATTTAAAAATACAGATACCACAGTTGTATACTATTAAAATTTAAAATCCAAGAAAGATTTTTTTTTGCAGTTACTACAGAATTACACTGATGGCGCGCGCAACGCCATCGAAAGCTTGTAGGTACCTTTGTCAGCCGCCGAATCAGGAGCAATACCGGCTTCCTCCTTGATCTGATAGCTAAGTAGGGGAGCTGAAGCCAAGGTCTGACCGGCTGTACCCGGACCCCCCGGACATAAGCTGGGAGGCACTCGGGGGGTGGCAACTGGGATCGCCGTGCGTTTCTTGCGGACACGCTTGTGAGGTGTGGGCTTGCGGTTAACTTTGCAATACAAATCGGCGGCTCTTTGCCGACGTTCCAGAGAGCTCCAGTCACTGTCCGAATCCGAGTAGGCTGGCGAAAGCAACGAGATAGAAGCAAATGAGTCGTCTGTTATCAAAATCGGCCAAAGTTTCCACTTTCACTTTAATTCTGACTTCTGAGATAAATGCATAAAAGGAAACCTATTTTCTAAATTACATGACACCTTTTTAGCATAGGAATTGGTGTTTTTTGGAAAACCTGTTCTTTTGTATCTTGATGTAACATGAGAAATGGCTGGTTTTGTTGCAAGCTCTCATCGGAATCAAATTATGTAAGTAAATAACAATCTGATGACGTAGCTAACTCACTTTTTTGTACAGTGGAAATGGCAGGTTTTGAAAATAGATGACACAAATGTAATAGAGACCCAATGGCCACCGGCCTCCCCGCACTAATCCCGTTTCATTCAATTAGTTAGCCTTGTAATATCTACTTAGATTTAGTTTCATCTACCTAGTAAGTAGTAAGTAACTTATAAATGCCTACACCTAATCAGTAGGTAATCAAAAGTCAAAATACAGAACAGAGATCTGATAAATACCAAAACATATGTCTTTCTTTTAACCCCCGCCCATTGCAAGGTCGCTTCACTCTCCTTATCGGCCTGCCGAAAAATTATCTGTTGAAAGTTATCTGCTGTACACAGGGTTTAGTTACTTGCTCTAAAAATCTAGACGTAAAATTTACGTTCAAAGGCCCCGAGTCGGCAGACAGCTAACGAGCGACGAAGAAGCGATCTATACAACAGGCGGTGCTTTTAACGTTACGTGCCTATTTTTCTCTTTTTTTTTTGTAAAGAAATAAGAAAGTAGGTACAGTTATGCAAGCAAAGCATGGAAACCACTATTTCATCGATGCATCATACGATATATTAGCTGAAACGTGAACAGACGATTGAAAAGATATACGAGAGTTCCACTTACACGGCCTCCCCTTTTCCCGGCGTTGGCGCAGTTTCGCTTTCACGTTGGTGGCCAAAGCGTCTTGCACGGCGGTATACGAATACTCCTCGTCATACGGATAAGCAGTGACGGCAAGAACGTCCTTCACCTGTGGCCAGAAAGTCGACGTGAACACCAGTTTCCATCTCGAGGCCACGGCCGTGAGATACGTTAGTGGAAGGGAGGGGAAGAGATAGATTCAGCCAATTAGATCTCTCCAATGAATAATCAACCAGCAGCAGGGTAAATCAAAATTGGGATGGCAACAAAAAAAAAGGTAACTGAAATTGAGCCTGTGCATAGTCAAGAGCCCAAATCGACATTTTTTCAGGAGTGGCAAGCGTAACTGAAAACGGGGACAGCAAAAAAAAAAGGTAACTGAAATTGACTAGAGCATACCTGTGCATAGTCAGAGCCCAAATCGACATTTTCAGGAGTGGCAAGCGGTGCATGGGTATGCCCGAACCCACCTTTACTTAATTTCGTTACAGTGGACTCTTTACCTCCTAGATTCATTTTAGCTATTGCATCCGTAACAACAGAAAATTCTTTCAAATTTAATTTCCCTGGTTGCTGAAAAAGAAATCAAATCCTAACGTCATGTTTCTGCATAAAAATAATAAAAAAAACGAATTATTTATTGAAAGGAGCCAAATGGCAATGTATCTCTTTGTTTTTTCTCTCGATTGCAACGGTTAAGTTTCGGAACGTTTCGCATGCAACTAAGCAAGGCAAGCACATCGACGATGAGCACATGTCGCACGTCTATCCGCCAGTCCTGCGATCCAAGACTGGGGTCTACCGAGTGTGCTGCCGAACACAGCTAGAGACAGCGTTTGCGCGTGCTTTTGCGCGTGCGTCTACCTTTAGCGTCTGGCTGTTCCCTTTGGGTCGAGTCTTGGCGGTGGCCGTGCTCACGTGATTATTGTGTCTCCGGCCCGTCGTGAACGCGTGCTGCCGATAGCTGGACATCCATTTGCCGTCGTCCCGTTCGCCATCTGCCAGAGCAAAACATCAAACGTCAAAGGCGGTTTTCCACGCCGTTTCCCACACCCACACGCTACTGACAGTAATATAGGCACTAGGTACTATAAAACCGTATGTCACCTGTGTCTCTAGTGGCCAACGATTCCCGTGATCCACTCATGTCAGCTAAACGGGGAGAAACAAAATCGTTAGACATTCGTACAGGAAAGACCAGATGATGGAAGCAACGACCACGTAAAAGCTGAAAGCACCACTATGCGCTACGCAGATGCTAAGCAAACCAGATGCTATTCTAAGTGTGATAGCCCACAGATAGAAGTCCTTTGTTTTGTAGGGTTCATAGTTGAACAGTCTCGATAGGCAATAGTCAGTTAGGACCAGTTTTGCAATAGGCGGTTAATTTGACAGTCGTTAAACAAAAACCACTACATCTGATTGGCTGTTGACAAGGTGATAGCAAGTTAACGGCCTATTAGTTTCTTAACTGACTATAGAAAAAGCAGACCTAAGTCTCAACGACCATGGATGATTAGTAGCCGGTGGGGATGTGCATCAACCCTGATTACTTAGTTGTAGAAATGGAAGCCGCTCTTACTTTGTCTGTCGATGGTTAAAAAGACTAAAAAACCACTAGAAATATATGTCGATATACTTCTAGTGTGTTTTCTGAAGTATTGTACCAAATTATGAGTGGGCATTCACGCAAATTCAAACAAAGGTTTTTCGTTCAACATTCATTACCTTTTAACAATCTATTGCGAACTTGGGGACACCAAATTTTCGAAATCGTGGGGAAAATTCTAAATCCTGGGCCAAGTGAAATATTAATAATTTTTAAAATTACATGTCATGAATGTCAATTACATGTTACATCAGAACGATGGAAATAGTGTGAAATATGCCAATATGCATTTTCAGGAAATCAAACGAATCGGTTTCCCAAAAGTACCCTTATTGGGAAGAAATTATGGACAGTTATAGGTAGTGTGTTCAGCCACTCCATGGGAGGTATTAGAAATGATGTCAGTAAACTGAGAACCAGTTCTAAATTAAGAATCGGTTTGGTTTTTTTTCTTCGCACCTACGTACGCGCGTCCTACCTACATTTGAACCTAATTACTGGTTCGGAGAGTGCATTCGGCTAATTTTGCATCAAAATTCAATTGAAATGCATGAAAAAGCAAGAACTGGTTCAGAACCAGCTCTACCATTAAAAAAAACGATTCTACAAGATTATGAATTGGAACCATGTCATCCCTAGTAGGTATGAATATATATTAGCATTGCCTGGAGCAACACGAATAAACTTAAAAAAAGTTTCAAAAATTTCAAGCCGAAACATTTTTCTTTCTTGTGAAGTGCAGGACATTATTTCCGTATTCATTGTTTTACCGTCCTAAAGGGCAAAAGGGTTCCTCGGCCCGCGCAAGACAAAAAAAATCACTCCAAGATGCGGAATATTTCTGACACAGACATAGCGCAATGAGAGCTGCGTTTTTGCTCATCTCCACCGGCCATTAAAGAACCAAGATTGTTCACACAAAACAACAAGCATGCATGATATCGTCACAGAGCCGAGGTGAAAAGAATCTCGTCCGTTCTCGATTGTGAGACTTGAGAGCACAAACTTGAGACTTGCAAGTTGATACAGGCTATTTCTTCTGAGCTTTCTCCAAGCCCAGGGCTGCTACTTTTTCTTGCACAAACCTTCAAGACTACAGGCTATTTTTTAGACTATAAGCTTTACATTTAAGTCTAGAGTCCCTTCACTTTCTTGCACAAACCTTTGAGACTATATACTAAATATAATATGGTGACCAGGAATGGTTATTTTGTTGTTTTTTTTCCATTAAGTAAATATTATTAGGGCCGGTTTTACAACTTTTCTTAACTCCCAGTTAAGAGTTATTCATAAAATTAAATTGGTATCGCCATGGCAACA